>KE526791.1:0-13059 GCA_000441915.1 Genlisea aurea | reverse complement strand
ATTATGAAAGAAAATGGGTATTTTTTGCAAAAGTTGAAAGATAATAAGGTAGATTTTGCAATACACCCATTATTATTATTATTATTATTATTTTAATTGAAATAAAACAGTAACATAATTCGTGGGCGAATTATGTCCGAATATGACATAATGGCACTATCGTGGCGAAACTTGTTCCACAAGTTTCAGGATCCATTCTCCACCGCGCATTCCCTTTCTTCGGATCCGATATAAATACCCCGCAAAAATTGAAACCTCGGAAAAGAAATAAAGAAAATGGGATTGATGCTTGGAAAAATCTCAGTAGAGACTCCGAAGTACGAAATCCTCGCCGCCACAGACGATTACGAGATCCGGCAGTATCCGCCGGCGGTGATCGCGGAGGTCACCTACGATCCCGCCGATTGGAATTCCGACAAGGACGCAGGCTTCAAACTTCTCACCGATTACATCGGCGCATTCGGCAAGCCAAAAAATCAGAAGCCGGAGAGTATCGCGATGACTGCTCCGGTGTTGACGAAGGCGGCGCAGGGGGAGAGTATCGCGATGACGGCGCCGGTGGTGACCAAGCGCGGTGGAGATCTGGTGACGATGGCGTTTATACTCCCGTCGAGGTACGAAAAGGCGGAGGATGCGCCGGTGCCGGTGGATGAGAGAGTGGCAATCAGGGAGGAAGGGGCGAAGAAGTACGCGGCGGTGAGATTCAGCGGCGTGGCGAGCGAGCGCGTGGTGGCCGCTAAGGTGGAGAAGCTGAAAATTGACCTGTTGAGAGATGGATACGTCATCGCCGGCGACTTCGTTCTGGCGAGGTATAATCCTCCTTTCACTCTGCCGCCGTTGAGGACCAACGAGGTCATGATCCCCGTCGCCTGAAAAACACCGCCATTCCAATTCATGTTTATTCAATCGAGCGTTTTTAACTCCAAATCATCGGCATCATCATAAAATATGGTCGTCGTCGTCGTCGTTCTGTTGAAGCAATAAGAAGCCGCCGTCGTCGGCCATGGCGGCAGCCACGATCTCTGCATGAACCCTAGCGAGGTGTCGCTGAGCAGCGCATATCTGCTGATGCAGTACGGTGATCATTCCGACGATGCCGTACACCGGATCTTTTATTCTGCAGTACGCCTCGTAGTGCAGCGAATCCGCCGCCTCTCCCCGGACATTCTCCGGCAAATCCTAAACCCCATAAAAAATAAAAATTCATACGTTCCAATGAATCCGACGGATTATGATTTCTGTATTTACCTGAAGAATCTTGGCGACGTTGCTGGCGCCGTATATCCGGTGGACGTAGGAGAATCTCCGGGGATTGTTCGCCGGAAAGTACGGGGCGAAAATGCAGTCGGAGGGACATCGCCGCCGCAAATGCCTGCATGCTGCGCAACGTGTGTTCATTTATTTCATTATTTTTTCTGCTTTAGATTCTGGAAATCAAAATCTATTGCCAGAATCTATCAACTTGATTTATATATATTTATATTTAAAAAAAATTGAGAGTTTAAAATAACGGTAAATTTGAAAAAAAAAATGGTAAATTTATCCTAATCTGACCACTTTCCTAATTAACCAAATGAGAGTTTGACTGAATGTTTGACCGAGACTCATTATTAATTAAAAAAAAAATCAATTGATTTCAAATTTTCAATTTCCAAAAAATAAACCCCGATTACGAATTATGAATTATGAATTATGATTCCTCCTCTTAAATACAGACAAACCAAAGAATCAATCAGTCCAGTACCGTCCCTGCCCGGACTGCCCGCCGCCGTGTCCCGCGTATTCACATCCGCCATAGCCACCGCCGGATTCTTCTCAGCTTCTCTTCTGCCGCTGGCAAATGCATCCCGGAAACGGATTCGCGTAAAAGTTCTCCTCCGCCCTGGGCGCCTCCCCTTCTTTCCTCGAATGAGGTCCCCCCCTTCTCCTCTTCCCATGCAGAGACCTCACCTCCGAAGCAAAACTCTCCCACGTAATCGCGCCGCCGTCCAGCTCGTCCACCAGCCGGACGAAACTCAGCCGGTCCGGATTGATCGTCAGCCGGAACCCCTCGAATCTCCGGTGCCCCTGAACCGCCTTCGCCATGTTCCCGTCGTAGGTGTACACGAACGCGTCGCTCTCCAGCGCGATCACGTAGTCCAGAGCCGCCAGCCGGTTCTGGTACCTGACCAGCGGCCGGAGCTCCTCCTCCGTGGCCAGCGTCGAGTGGGTGAACACGTTCGGATACTCTGCCCTCAGCCCGTCCATGCTCTCCTTCCCGTATATTTCTCCGGCGACGATGTAGATCCTCGTGGAAGGAGGGTACCCCAGCGCCTCGAGAAACAGCGCGGCTTCTCTCGGCGACATGGGGCATCCTCCCTGAAGCCGCCGCTCCTCCGCGTCGATCTCCTTCTCCTTCCAGTGCCGGACGCCCATCCGCATCTCCCGGAGCTCATCCGCCTCCGACTCCGAGAGGTTGTGGCTGCAGCCGGTGAACGCGAGCATGTCCTTTTCGTACCTCAGGTGGAGCGCGATGTAGGGTTCCTCGCCGCCGTCCCGCATCCTCTCCGCCAGCTTCCTGCCGAGTTCCTCGATCTGCGGCGTGTAGCGGAGGGCCTCGTAGTTGGCGCGGCAGCGCAGCCGCTGAAGCGACGCCGAGAGGGCGTTGTTGCTGAGTCGGGAATCCGTCAGCGGGAATTTGACCACCGAGTGCTTCTTCAGGAGAGGGAGGATTTCGCGTCTGTAGTAAGTGGCTTTGGACCATGAAACCGGAGCTTTCACCAATGGCTTCAATGATTTCAGATGGGAAGGAAGCTTCTCGACTATCTCCACGTCGTACTTCAGAACGTCGATGAAACGCTTCCAATCGAATATATCTTTGAAGTCACTGTACATTCGAAACAACCCCCATTCTCTAAGTTCAGAGTTCAGACAAACAAACTAATCATCGTATATTCAGACGAACCTGGGATCGGTCCAGAAACTCTCGTGATCCAGCGATGGCAGAACGAGGGTGGCATTCATGATCTTAGCAACAGCAACCATATCGCAGATCTGGAATGATAATAAAACAGGGACGATAATAATAACATTCCCTCCCCATATGAACAACAAGAAAGAAGAAGAAGAAGAAAACTGATACTTACTCCTGTTCTCATTTGATTCAGTCCCCCATTAGCGTGGACCAGAAGGTAACCATTGGATTGATATCCAGAATCTGATCGCAGGATCAAAGATGAACAGTTTATACTTCTTCATCGAATTAAATAAAGAAGAACAGGTTGTTGGGTGCTGCTTACTGGTGGGATTCTGTTTCCTGGAAATGCACTTGTAGAAGTTTTCGCTCTTGGGTTTCGCCCATATCTCAGGAACCTGCTTCAACGACACAATAATCAAACCATGAAGACGAAGAAAATTCAACCCACTAACTCGTTTTAGTCGTCCACTAACACCTCGTGGGTCGCGAACTCATGATTGAAAAACTGAAAATCGTGGGTTTTCGTTTCATCGTCGAGAAACGAAACCCCGTTCGGAAACAGGGGCTGATAAAATCTTTGGATTTGGAATCGTAACGAATCACGTATTTAGGAGTTTCTGTTTCTGTTAAATTTCTGTAGTCATTAAAGGAGAGAGAAGAAGCGCACCGGAATTTCTTCCATTCGCCGTTTCCGTGTGGCCCCGGCGGCGGAGGAAGATTCCGAATCGAAAATCGCTCTCTGGGCATTCGACAGAACGTCGTTGTTGACGTTCTGGATGAAATAAATCTCCTTCTCCAACCGTACGACGCTCCCTCCGCCGTGAATCAAGAACAGAACCTTAAAAAACGCCAAAAACGCCGCCGCCGCGAGAATGAAACTCAAAACCGTTTTCCCGACGTTTCTTCCGGTATCCGTCCGGACGTTCGCCCACCAGAAAAACCGATTCTCCGGGACCCCACCTCTCCGAGCCGAAAAGTGCCGGGTCACGGAACCGTGGTGGTGGCCGTACGAACAGCAACCGCCGTATTGATTGCAATCCCCGTCGCGGAACAATGCTTCCTCGTCGTCCGCGTCGCTTTTCGAATGATCCAACGCGATCGAGGCGTGATGCTCCGCCTGTTTCTCTCTCTCCTGATCGTTTCCCATTTCCGGAAACCGCCGCCGTTGATGCGGCGTCGTCGTCGTCGTCGCCGTCGCCGGACAGAGCATCTGACCGGCGCCGATCGCCGAATTCGTCGGAGTTCCCGCGCTCGACATTGCCCGTACGCGAACCCACATAAAAAAAACAATAAAGAAATAGAAGAATCAAAGCAGAGGAGAGAGAAAAAAAAACACGTCGAAAGGGCAGCCGCCAATGAATAATCTTTGCCGGGTCTCCTCTGTAACGACGGTGGCGATTGGCGGAGAAGAAAACCGGAGAAGAATCCTTCCTCATAACCTTTTTTCTCACCCTAGCGTCAAATTTATAAAAATTATAATTTTGACTTTTTTTTTTTGTTGGGTCAAAATTTTTTTAACTGTTATCCTTTTTACTGTTTTACCCCCTTTAACCGTCAAAATATATTTATTATCTCACCCTCGATATGGAATTAATTATTCTTTTCTATTAATCGCCAATTTGGAAATTTATAATCTGATACATTGAACTATATGGTGCACGTAATTTTCGGGATATACCCTAACGGATTTTATTTAATTTTAATTCCTTTTTCTAAACAAATTGAATTAATTCCATTACTTTTTTAAAATAAATAAATAATATCCATTATAGGGCAACATGTTTTTAATGCATTCTTGAATCTTGGACGTCTTTTAACGAGCTTAATTCAACCTTAAATATGTTTGTTTTGTATTATGAAAATATAAGATATAACCACTTTAAATCAAATATATTATACAACTAATAACTAATTAACTATGTGCATATATAATCAAATCTATATACCAACTAAATTTTGTCGAATCTCTATATTTTTATTGAAATTACTTTTTTTCTCGACACAAAATACATATCCCCATATTTGCTCAACATATTAATTAAAAAATTAAACAATTTGCATATATTATTATTGGATTTATTGCAAAAAATATTTTTTTTTTATATTTTTGTCAAAAAATATCACTCTTTTTTCATAATTGCAATTTTTACCCATTTTATTTAAAAAATTAGCAATTTATACCTCTTTTATTTCAAAAATTAGCAATTTATACTCAACGCCGTTAATTAACGAAAAAATAACGTTTTTCTTGCAATTTATACCTCATATGTTTCATTTTTTGGCAAAATATACCCAAATTGATGATGTCATCAAACGGATAATGATGTCATCAAAAAAATGTAACAATCGAAAAATGTAAATTGCATATTTTGCTAAAAAATGTAACATAAGGGGTATAAATTACAATTATGAAAAAGTGTGATATTTTTTGTAAAAATCGAAAATAAAAGGGATATAAATTGCAATAAACCCTATTATTATTATTTGAAACGATTTGCATATATTGTTAAACAATTTTTTACGTATTTTTTTTTTAAAAAAAAACAACTAGCAAGTAAAAAAGAAAAAAGTCATTGACATTGACACTTAAAAAAGAAACGATAGTCGTCTAATTGTTAATACACAATTAAATTCCATTAGCAGTCTCCCTAATTAATTAATTAATTAATTTAATGAAGTGGACCAATAACACTCTCCATCGGCCCATCCATCTCAAAAACAAGTAAACATCACATTATTTTTTCTAATTTCCCATTGGGTTATAATTAAAAATAAAACCTGGCGTTAATACTAATTTTCCATAATAACATGCGTTGTAAAATTAAAAATTAAAATAAAATATTATTAAATTGATTTTTCTAAATTCGTTTTTTTCATTCGGACGACGAACGATCGTGACCGTAGTCCGTGTTCGGACGATCCTGCGGTCGTTTCGCGGCCACGTTGCGAATCGAAGAACACCGACAATAAATGTACTGATGACGCGGACTGGCCACCCAACAACCAAAGCGTGTCGTATCGAACGGTGCATTCGATTTAGTTCACATATGTATCGAAAGGATAATCATTTTTTAAATATATTTTTGGTCCCTCAACTTTTCTAAATTTCAAATATTAGTCCCTCAAGTTTGAAAAATACAGATTTAGTCCCTTAATTTTGATTCAATGTCAATTTTAGTCACAATTGTAAAATTTTAATCAATTAGTTAACTATTTTACCAGTAATTAAACATCTTTGAAAGTCGAATTTCATTTCTTAAACATGTAAAAATGAAATTTGACTTGATTGAGAGCCAAATTCAAGTGTTCGTGAATACTGATTACGGATGAAATAGTCAATTAATGACTAAAATTTTGCAATAAAGACTAAAATCGACATTAAATCAAAATTAATAGACTAAATCTGTCCTTTTCAAACTCGGGGGACCAATATTTGAAATTTGAAAAATTTGAGGGACAAAAAATTTATTTTTTCCCATTAGATTTATAACTTACATTATGCATGTATAGGAACCTATATATAATTTATTTGTATGTAGAATAAATTAGTCAAATAATATGACATCATCAACATATGACATCTATAAAAATATAAAATAATGATCAACACCAAAATTTTCATATTGTACTAAATATTACATCACTATATTTTATACTCGTAGCTTAAATATTATTTTGCCAATCTAATATATATATATAGTGTATATGTAAATAATAATAAACAAACTACATTATTATAATTAGAGCCTAATGAGTAAACAACGTGCAATTATCTAAACTACAGAAATATAATGGATTAGATTAAGATACTTAGAGCTGCACAAACAGTGCTTAGGGAAGGTCGTTTGTCTCGATATTTAACCCTAAACTAATTAGGCTTGCGTTTTTCTAACTTGTTAATTAATTATTGAATTGGTCAGGGAGATTGTAGCCACATTTTTAAATTTATTAATTATGTTTTACGTCATTGAGTTGCACAATTCAACATAGCATTATATAAAAAAAAAAAACAGAAAATTATGCGGTTCCCAATTTTGACCTTGACAAATTCCGTTTTAAATCACAATTAATTAGAAAAAAAAAAAAAAATCAAATTTCTATTTCTAATTCCGTTCGCACGTGTAAAATACGGAACACGTGTATTGTAATTTAGAGGCCCAACATTCGGCCCAAGAGTTATAAATCAATTCAGAGTCGAAATTAGGGTTTCGACTACTGAGGAGGCCGCCGAAGAATTTCCAAGAGCAGCAATGGTGAAGGGGCGGCAAGGGGAGCGGATTAGGCTATACGTTAGAGGAACAATCCTCGGATACAAAAGGTCGGAACGAGAATTAGTTTTGATTTTTTGTTTTTTCAACTGTATATATATTGTGGTGGATTGAGCTCCATCTCCGGTGTATCATCCATGTTAGATCGAAGTCGAATCAGTACCCGAACACGTCGTTGATACAGATCGAAGGCGTCAACACTCAGGAGGAAGTGTCTTGGTACACCGGAAAGAGAATGGCCTATATTTACAAGGCCAAGGTGAAGCGGAACGGCACCCATTACCGCTGCATTTGGGGTAAAGTTACTCGACCTCACGGAAACAGCGGCATCGTTCGTGCCAAATTCAAGTCCAATCTACCGCCGAAGTCTATGGTAACGTGAAATTTCAGCATCAATTTCACGTGTATCGATTCGTTTTGTTCTTATGATTTTTTTTTTCTTCTGAAAACAGGGCTCTAGGGTAAGGGTCTTCATGTACCCCAGTAACATTTGAGGTATCAATCATGTGTTCTTCTTTCCCAGCTCAGAACTTTCACATTCAGTGGATAATTTTCATGGCTGATTCATTCATTTTTAGGGAGGCTTGAGAAGATCACATTTTGCAGGTTTTGAATTCTGATGTTTTGTTTTGAACACTTTCTGGTTTTATTGAAATGATTCCCAGTTTCTTATGTTTAATTTCACAGCTTAACGGTGTTATAATTTCACAGCTTTCAACACAACCAGTTGAAACAGGAGCAAAGCCCCCAACAGAATCTCGCCGGATAATTCTCCTTCAGATAAACTTCCCTGCCCGTTCCGATGACGTAGAAACTGAAGGCATTCTGAGGACGATCGCCGTCGTCGCCGGGAGCCGCCATCGTGACTCGAATCACGGGGACGACGGTGATCGCGTGCCTCTCGCAGATGACCCTCGACGTGGGAGGAATCGCGGGTCTCTCCGCGATGACCTCCGACGAGAACCTGTTGAGGAAATACGAGTCGGCGAAGTAGGCCGGAGTGCATTGGCGGGCTTGCGTGTTGCACAGCTGAACGCCCCTCGCCCGGTGGAAGACTTCGTCCGGAACCGACGATGCCCCGCTCTTTGCACTCACTTTTCGTGATATCAGCGTCTTCCTGGAGATTGAAAAAAAAAACGACAAAAAAGTACGTTTTAGGCGTGTTTCGTTAGGCGTTTTTGGACAGTGCCGGGAGATGTTAAATGAAATAGCGACCTATACCAGAACACAACATACCATTCAACGACGGCCACTTCATGGGTCGAAATCGAACCTCTGCCTCGACAAGCTCCGCACTGAATCAATCCCCGGGAGCCGCATTTCGGACAGGGAAGTTTCCCCTTCCCTTTACACTTCTGACATCTACAACAACAGGAGCAACAAAATTCGAAGTAAATTCTATCCGACAGAAGCTCGAAAAATCATTTTTTTTTTCAAACTTACATCGTATCGGATCCATCTCTATGAGCGATTAAACCTCTACCATGACACGACGGGCATTGCGACATTTGATTCTCCTTGTAGAAACCTGGTTCTCGATCATCATCATCATCACCATTACAAGTATCACAAACTACTTCTCCTCTTCCTCCTGTAACAAACAACATCTCAGCCATAAGTGTGTTTTCACGACATGTTTGAACTGAAACTTCAATGGCAGAAGTTTATATAAAAACCCCACTTACCTGAACATTTCTGACAGATCTCCGAATAAGGGATCACTTTCCTTGACCTTTTGTGAGGAACGAACAGAATTGGGAATTCAGCAGTGAGATCCAAATCCCACAGTCCGGAAGTTTTGAATCTTTTTTCATCCTCCTTCTCATCAACTTTCAGACATTCTTCTTCTTCTTCTTCTTCCCTTGTAAGTTTTCGATCTTCTATGAAGGTTTCAAGAGTTCCCACGTATACGTTGCAGTCCTCGATGGAACGAATGGGCCAGTGTTTAGCTGGTTTGCTTCCCCAACAGCAACGATGGCCGATGTGATCTATCAGCAACTCCCTTATTTCTACCTCATCTAATACTTTCCTGAAAAATGGGGTTCACAGAAACAGATTCAGTTTCACTGAAAGAGGAGTGGAAGAAACTGGCTATGGAGGGGAGGATTCAAAACTGATCACCTCTGTACATCATCATCACCCTGTCTGTATCCTTGGATGAATCCAACCACTTGCTCTGCGTTGGTATCAAAATTTTTACCATCGGAAATGAAAAATCAAGTGAAAAACTCATTTCTATAGATCGTGAAACGAAATTGAAACAGTAATATTGAGCCCTAGTTTAGGGGGGTATGGCAGTTTTACCAGTGGGATAAAGCGGCGGATACGGATGAAAGTCCGGCGCGGTGCGAATTTCGTTGACGGTGACTCCCGGTCCGGCGAAGGAAGAGGTCGGCATCGTGGAACCTGATCTCCCCAGGTGCTCGTAAGAAGACCATCCTCGACTTCCTCCGTTACCTGATTGATCAAAATGAAGAAAATTCATCATCGCAATTCGCAACACATACATAGATGTGTCCCGAAAGGAGTAGGGGAAAGGAAATCGAATTCACCAGCTGACAACAATGGCTGCCGATGCTCCTCCTCCGTCATTCTTCACAGACTTCGGCTGAAAAAGAAAAAATCTATTAAATTTTATAATAAAAAAAAAAAAAAAAACTTAATCATTAAGCAAATCAACGTAGTAGTACCAGGCTCTTCCACGTGGGTTTATTCAAATATTTTTCATTTTATATATATTTTAATTGATAAAAATATAAATTTTAAATATTAATTACTTAAATTAAAAAAATATACATTCAGTCATTTAATTTTAATTTTTAAGATCAATTTTAATTAATATTTCAAAATTTTAATTATAAATCACATATTTTATCCGTAAATAAATATTTTTCAGAGTCAAATTTCATTTCCTAAACTTGTAAAAATGAAATCTTACTGGATACTCATACAATTGAAAGATTGAATTTATGATTAAAATTTTGCAATATGGACTAAAATTAAATTTAAATTAAAATCAAAAGACTAAATGTGTATTTTTTCAAACTTTAGGTACTAATATTTAAAATTTTAAAAATTTACTGACGTCACGGACCGAAAATATCTATATATCCATATTTTAATTATATTTCATAATTAATATTAATGAAAATTTCACTTTGGTATCAACTCTCACTATTTGGATTTTTTGAAATTTTTGACACGTAAGTTTCGTAATGTTGCAAATTTTACTACGCTTGTTCAAAAATAGCAATTTATGCCATACTCGTTTCAAATTTTACAATTTATACCATAATACTTGTTTTTCAGTATGTCAAAATTTGACATTTTCTAAAATATATATGTCATAAAATGTAAAAAAAAAAGACATATAAACCTACGGTATAAATTGCAACATTTTTATAACATGTGTGTCATAAATTACAAACGATAAAAATATGTGTGTCGTAAATTGATATTTTTAAACAATTGTAGTAAAATTTGCAAAGTTACGAAAAATAAACGTGTCAAAATTTCCAATAAACCCCCTCACTATTCACTATCAAAGAAGAAGAAAAAAAACAGACTGTTCACCACCATTGGTGAACATAAACTCCGGATTTCCGGAGCGAAGTGAACAAATCCAGACACTCTCCATACGTTTTCTCATACTTCCAACTCCTCTCTCCCGGGCAACATTTCTGCCATCGATTGTAATGGCACTCCAGAAACATCTCGTCGATCAAACACATCGCCCCCGTCTCCAACAATCTCGGTATCAGGTCGAATTCCGTCCCTTCCACGTCCATCTTCACCACCACGTAGTCCCTCTCCGACACCGCGCCCTCCAACCACTTGGCGAAATCGAATCCACGGATCCGATCCACTTTGCCGGAGGAGGAGGTCGAGACCCTCCTTTTGCCGGAGGAGGAGGGCCGGAGGATCCTCCCCATCCCCCTCCCCCTCTCCTCCACGTCCTTGTGGCCCGGATCGTCGTCGTTGATCTCGAAGGCCAGAGTCTCGTTCCTGACCCACGCGGCGTAAGGCAGCAGGACCACGCCGCCCTTGTTGCGTCGTCTGTACTCGTCGTGGAACGTTCTGTCGGCCTCGACGGCGTAGATCTCGAAGGTCTTGTTCTGTTTCGGGTACTGTTTCTTGAACCAGCTGACGATGCTGGAGCCGTAGCTTCGAGCTCCGACGTCGATGTATACGTATCGGGGCTTGAAGCTGATGTCGACCAGTGAGGGGAGGTATTTGATCTTCTGCAAATTCTTCTTGAGTGTGATCCATGGCTTCTGGGGCTCCTTGCTTATCAATGGCTCAGCCCTCTTGATCAAATCCTGCTTGTAACTGGCAACGGTGGAGGAGCATTTATTCATCTTCTTCTTCTTCTTCTTCTTACTGTTGTCTGTAACCAACTTTTGAAGAACAATTTCACGCATTCTGGAATTGAATCCATCTGTGATGTCCTTGCTCTTGACCAATCTGGTGAAGTTGAACAAACCAAGCAATGATTCGAAGCTGTATGAATCGTTTGCACCTGTGTGGACGACGAGAAATCCTTGGGGTTTCAGAGTCCGGTCGATCTCGGCGGCAAACTCGGCCTGCTTTGCTGATTTCTCAACGGCGCCGTTTCCGCAGAATGTGAAATCGAAGGCTTGATGAGGGAATGGCTGCTTGAAACCTTCACCGGAAACTACGAGGGGCTTGAAAGGTTTCCTGGAAACGCCGATGGAGTCCTCCACGCCGACCTCGCGCAGGGCGTAGACATCTGCGCCGTCCAGGGAATCGACGCAGAGGGATTTGTGGTTAGGGCGGAGGATACCGTCGGAGATAAGCTCCTCGAACACCGACCAGTAGAAGCGTACGGCTCTGTGGAAATCATCCGCTGCCAGTATGTCCGGAGGTTTCTTCTTCGGCCTCGACGGCGAGGAAACGATCGCCGAAGAGGAAAGTTTCGTCAACTGCCGCACGCCGGCGACGACGTCGAAATTATCCGGCAGGAAACAGAAATTGGCAACGTCGCACGATTCCCCACGGATCGCGACCAAGTAAGCGAATCGAAAAGCCACCACGAGCATGCAGGAGAGCAGGCCGCGGAGCACGATGTTTTTCAGAAACCCTGGTTTCGATCCGGCCATCGGAAAATCTATCCACTCCGCAGGCAAGTAAGAAACCTGATCCGGCTCCCGCATTCACCGCGAGCAGAATCGAGCGGACGTATGGTTACCGCCGACGAGAAACCGATGAGAAGCGTACGACGGCAAGGGTAGATCGATGGCCGAACGAAGGGCGAAATTCGGCAACATGCTTTTTTCTCAACAAATTTCTTCTTCCGCCGCCAGGAACCTACTCCGACGAGGAGAATAGCAGACTCGCCGTCATAATTCCGGAAGAATCGAGCTCCGAGATCGGAGTTTTCCCCGTGAAGAAGAAGAACACAGATTAGGGAAATGCTCTCTGAGTGCGGGTGTACCGGAAGACCCGTACTCACTCGGGTATTAATCGTATACTGCCAACTTCCGGTGGACCAACAATTATTTAATTAATTATTAATTTCTAATTAATTGACTGCCTTAGCCCTTATCCCTATGCTATGGATTCTTTTTATCGTGATTATTCATAAAAGGTAAAATTACATTTATTTTTTGTACCTCAAATTTCAAATGTTGGTCTCTCAAGTTTGAAAAATTACAGATTTAATGTCAATTTTGGCCCATATTGCAAAATTTTAGTCATTAATTGACTATTTCACCCGTAATTAAACATCTTTGAAAGTCGAATTTCATTTCTTAAGTATGTAAAAATGAAATTTGACTTGATTGAGAGACCAATTCAAATGGTCGTGAATGTTGA
>KE526780.1:0-13919 GCA_000441915.1 Genlisea aurea | reverse complement strand
ACGGCGCGGGGCTGCGCGTAAACGGCGCGGGGCTGTGGGTAGGGTTTTTTAACAACCTTTTTATAATTTTAATTAATTAATAAATTATTAAAAAAAAAATAACGGATACCCGCCGGATAGCGGGGCGGATATCTCGGCCCTCGCTACCCGCCCCGTTTACGGCGGGTAGAAAAAATTATGCCCCGCTACCCGTTTAATTATCCAAATCTGCCCCCGGCGGGGCGGATAACCGCGGGTTGGCAGTGCGGATAACCATTTTGCCATCCCTACAAAAAACCCACAAAAAAATTATAATTTTATGGGTTTTTTTTATATAATACAAATTTATAATTTTAATTTTTATTAAATTCAATTTTTTTTTTTATAAATTCAATATAATTATCATCTTATTCTTTTAATTACGATCCACCATCGAGTAATTACTTGAACTTGAAGCAATTATTTTAATTCTATTGCATTTGTTTTTATATAGATAAGTTTCTACAAATTATTCCTTCAAATAATTAATAAATTAATATTTTTCAAGATAATCAATACATTTGGATAGGGTAAAGATTACAAATATTTTAATAACAAAAATATAATATTATATATATATATATATATATATATATATATATATTGATAATCACTAAAAATATACATATATAATATAATTATATAATATATTATATAAAAAACCCAAAAAACCCACGTTTTTATAACAGGGTGTAAATTGGGTTTTTTGATAAGAAGGTATTGGGTTCTTCAAAAAAAGATAAGAAGGTATTGGTGTAACTTTCCACCAAGACCAGTTAATTTCTTTTCCGGTCACTTTGACCCCGCCACTACTGTCAGAAGGAAGGAAGAAGGAGGAGGCTGGATCGAATCTGCGAGCGATGAGATCGGAGACGTTGACTCTAATTCTCGTCAATTTGGCCGGAATAATGGAGAGGGCGGACGAATCTCTGTTGCCCGGCGTTTACAAAGAAGTAGGCGCCGCCCTCCACGCCGACCCCACGCGCCTCGGTTCGTTGACTCTCTTCCGATCGATCGTTCAGTCTTCTTGTTACCCACTCGCCGCCTATCTCGCCGTCCGTCACAACCGGACGCACGTCATCGCCCTCGGAGCTTTTCTATGGGCTGCGGCCACCTTCCTCGTCGCCGTTTCCTCTACTTTCACCGAGGTTAAATGAATCAATTCTTGACTCCTGTGATCGATTTATTTTTCTTCTCATCGTGCCTCGTTAATCGGAGCCCTGCCCCCACAAACGGGCGTTCAAAAAAAAAAACAGGTAGCGATTTCGAGGGGTCTGAATGGGATCGGCCTCGCCGTAGTCGCGCCGGCGATCCAATCTCTCGTCGCCGATTCCACCGACGAAACCAACCGCGGAACCGCTTTCGGATGGCTGCAGTTAACCGGCAACTTCGGCTCCATCATCGGCGGCCTCATATCCGTCCTTTTAGCATCCACGCCCTTCATGGGAATCCCCGGTTGGAGAATCGCCTTCCACCTCATCGCCATTCTCAGCGTCCTCATCGGCATTCTGGTCCGCCTCTTCGCCAACGATCCCCATTATTCGAGTGAAAACAGGGTCAAGATGGATAGCAACAATTCATGGATCCAGGAACTGAAAAACCTGACGAAACAAGCGAAATCCGTCGTAAAAATTCCGACATTTCAGTTACTGATAGCTCAAGGCGTTGCCGGATCGTTCCCTTGGTCGGCACTGCTATTCGTCCCGATGTGGTTAGAGCTTATGGGATTCTCCCACAGGACGACAGCACTGATTCTGACCACGTTCAACGTCGCCGGATCTCTGGGAGGATTGTTCGGAGGCAAAATGGGAGATACCCTCGCGAAAAAATGGCCGAATTCGGGAAGGATCATACTTTCCCAGATAAGCTCCGGTTCCGCTGTCCCTTTAGCAGCTTTTTTGATACTCGCATTGCCATATGAGACTTCTTCAGCAGCAGTTTACGGCTTCGTATTTTTCGTGATGGGATTTTTCATCTCTTGGAACTCTCCTGCAACTAACAGGTTTTCAGTTAGTCGTTCAATATCACTCACTGCTTTCTGCTGTGTGTTAACGATTCATGTTTTCTGCAGTCCGATATTCGCGGAAATAGTTCCGGAAAGATCTCGGGCCACGATCTATGCTCTGGACCAGACATTCGAATCCATTCTGTCTTCATTCGCTCCGCCGGTAGTCGGAATGCTGGCCCAACGCGTCTACGGGTATAAACTCGACGCCGGGGACGCGGTTCCGGCGGATCGATCCAACGCGGAATCGCTCGGGAAAGCCCTTTACACCGCGATAGGGATCCCGTTCGTAATTTGCTGCTCGTTCTACTCGTTTCTGTACTGCACTTATCCGAGGGACCGGGACAGGGCGAGGACGGAAGCTCTGATGGAATCCGAAATGAAGGGATACTTGGAAACGGACCAGAAATGGAACGACGAATTCGACGACGAGGCGGACGGAGGTCGGGATTCCATCCCGAAGGATAAGGACGACGACGAGGAGTTATTGTTATCGAACAAGTTCAGATAGTATATATATATATATCATATCGATGAGGATCACAAGTTTGTTTGGTGGCATTCATCAATAAAACACTTGTAATTTTAATTGATTCATCGCGTTGAAGACGTAGAACTAACTGTTGATGACGTACAACCGATTTAAAAAAACGATTGATGCGCTAAATTCGTATTATTAACATGCTAATTATTTGATAAAATGGACGGGTAAGAAGGCCTTATAATAACATGGTCGAAACATTGGGGCCATCCATTACATGTGTCTGATGCACATGACAGGTATAAATAACATAATGCTTACAAAAGCCATTGTCTGTCGGCAGACCGACTTGTTTACTGTAATGTAACGCAGTAAACACTCCGGCAGTGAAATTATTACTACCGAATTCGAACTTCTCTTTTCACCGTTATGTGAAAGAAAGAAAAGCGCGTAGAGCTAGCTTCTTGGCATGTGACTCTTCCTTCTCTCTCTCTCTCTCATCTCATCTCTGTGAGGGCCATTTGGGAGCATTAAAGTCTTGGAATGGGCTTCTTTCCTACTCTCTAACACCATTTTTTTTTTTTCCTTTTTCATTAATGGTGTTTTTCTTCCTCCCCGGAATCGATCTGTTTTAGACACTTGTCGGATTTGTTTCATTCGATCAGTTGAGCCATGGGTGGGATTCGGTTCATGTGGGCAGTTTGTATGATTCTGGTCATTAGTTCCTCATTCATCTCTGCCCATCATCGAAACATGGAAGAAGAAGAAGAAGGTTCAGGAAGAGGAAGAAGAAGAAGGCTGATGGGAGAAGATGATGATGAGAAAGAAGAGAAGAAGCAGCCTATCGTTAAGAAGAAGGTCAGTTCTGATTCTATTAGTCTTTCCATCAAAAACCAGACCAAAATCATAGCTTCTTCTTCTTCTTTCTCGCTGAAGACGAATAACCAGACAAGGATTTCTAAACCCACCTTTGATTCATCCAAGAACGCAACCAAGAAGAACCTTGGTCTGTTAGACAATCCCGAAACCACTATCAAAACCAAGAAGAAACTCAATTCAACCGCGAAATCTACTACCCTTTTCACCGAAAAGTCTTCAGATCTACCGCTGCCCAAAAAGTTAACTTTACCCAGAAACTCCACGACGAACGGGAAAGACACGGTGAAAGCAGCACTGTCGGAAAATGGACAAAGATTCAACAAGTCACAGACGAAGAAAGCAGCGCAGAAGAAGAATGCTAACCTCATTGACGAAGACGATGATCTGGTTGCGGAGTTCAGCAGCCTCCCAGCCAAATTTCAAGAAACGATCGTCCCCGATCTGGAGAAGATTTCCAAAACCTCCAAATCGTACCTCACCAAGTACAACAAACAATTCGCCAGGGGATTCCAACCCTACGTCGGCAACAAATACGCGCCGAGAATAGCATCCCTCGTCTCCTTCGCATTCATAGTCATCCCCCTGATCCTCGTTTCGCTCGTTTTCAATCGAATCAAAGCCTATTTCTCTCTGCAGAAAATCCTGATCTTCGTCCAGATTTACCTCGCCATATACTTCTCCATCCTCTGCTTATCCTCCCTGGCTACCGGATTGGAGCCCGTGAGGTTCTTCTACTCCACCTCGCAATCCACTTACGTCTGCGTTCAAGTTCTGCAAACCCTATCTTACGTGTTGTACCTCCTGCTGCTGCTGATGTACCTCGTTCTGGTATTCTCCGCGGATACTCCGGCCGTGACGAAGTTATTGGGCCTGGTCCAGGCTTTTGTGGGCTTTTCTGTTGGGCTTCATTATTATGTGACGGTGTTTCACAGGGCCATCATGAGACAGCCACCCAAGACCAGTTGGAAGGTCCACGCCGTGTACGCCACGTGTTTCGTTGTGATTTGTCTGCTGGGAAGATTCGATAGGAAAAAGAAGGCTTATTTGGAAGATGGTGGACAGCAGGGTAAAGAAAATTGAATTATTTTTTAATTGTCTTTTTTTTTTTTGGTATTTATTCCCTTGAAAAAAAAAAAACAAACAAACACAATGATGATTAATATCATTATTTAATGTCGAAAAAATAATATATTAAATTAATTTTTTTATGTTAATTAAAAATATAATATGATTGATGTGTCATTAGGTGGAAAATATGGTCTTTGACTTTGATATTTTGGAAGTTTGTGTTGAGTAGTGATGAAGTGGACACACTGCATAAGTATAATACGTGTACGTGTAACGGTGGTTAAATCTTGGAATCGTATACAATAAAAATACCGTAAATATTTCGGCATTCGATTCATTCCATTTCGGCGGCTTGTCTCGACCCTCTCTTTCGGCGTTCTTTCGCTTTCCGCCATCTCCATACCGTAAATATTTTCTGCGTTGGGGTTTTTGAACCTTGATTTCGCTTTTTGCTGTTCAGAAGCGATTTACGTATCACCGATTTTTGGTGAAACCTACTCATTATTCATTTGTGATCTGAGATTAGATTTCCTTTGGTGATGAGATGGGGGAGAGTGGAAGCAGCTACTCACGGAATGATCGATTAGGTCATCTTCCGTCTGTTGTATCTTTGTCTCGTCTTGTGGTTTCTCCCACGAATTTTATTGAATTTATGTACTCTTGTTGAGTGGTCGGTGGCAGTTACGTTGATTCGATATTTATGGTGCAGATATTCATCGTATACTTTTGGAAGCGCAAAATCGCTGGCTTCGTCCGGCTGAGATTTCTCGAATTCTCGAGAACTTCCAGAATTTCCAAATTGCCAGAGAACCTCCTAATAGGCCGCCAAGTAAGATTAGCAGCAAATTATTTTTGAAGTTGGGAAAATTGGGTGCAAGGTTGTTGTGACACTATCCATTTGGTGAAGTATTTGTAAAAGTAATGTCTTCACCAGTTGAATCGAGGGACTTTTTAAATGGCTGTGGTTTATTGCCTTATATTTTAATTTTGATGATGCTCATATTTGTTCTTCCGTATGTGCTCTTAGGTGGCTCGGTCTTCCTCTTCGACCGAAAGCAGCATCGCTACTTCCGAAGAGATGGCCATAATTGGAGAAAGAAGAGGGATGGAAAGACGGTGAAGGAGGCTCATGAGCGGCTTAAGGTAACCATGCTCGATGTTTTGCTTTGATAACAACATTCTTCAAAATGGAACTTACCTTTTATGCGCTTATTTACGAGCTTATGAAATATCGGGCCTCGTTATTCTGATGTAATCCTTGTCAGGTTGGAAGTGTTGATGTTCTGCATTGCTATTATGCTCATGGAGAAGATAATGAATGTTTTCAAAGGCGTAGCTACTGGTTGCTGGATGAGTACGCTGTCCTATTTTTTTCTTTCGCCAGCCCTCCGTTTTTCGAGTTGTCTAATGGTTGATTTTGATATTCTGTCTAGGGAACGGTCCAACATCGTCTTTGTTCACTATCGGGATACAAAGGTAACTCACTTTTTTTTCCCTCTCTTTCAACTCGGCTTCACTGTCATACTATGTTGTTTCATTATATGAAGCAGTAATTTCAATGAGCCTCTCACTAGTTTATTATAGTATGCCTTCATTTTATTACTGTTTCTGTTCCTCCACAGGGGAATAAGACAAGTTTCATGGATGACGACAGTTATAAAACCGATGAAAGTGGACATAATAATTACGACGCTGCGAATTCGCTCTCCTCTACATTCCAACCTTACAATCACCAGGGAGCGCCACAAGTTACTACTGATGCAACTAGTTGTCAGACTTCAGAGTGGGAAGATGCTGAATCAGGTGTTTACTCCAGGACGGCCTGATCTTCTATTTATTAATCTGTGATGGTGTTCGAAGTGTATACTTTTCTATTCTCATTTTTATCATGTCTAATATTATTATCTTCCTGAAAATTGTAGTTAATGACATGAAGTGTTTTGAACTGCAGCATACAGAAATGAAACAAGTCCTGGAATCCACTCTAATCTTGAGAAAAATCAAGTGTTGCAGATGGGAGTTGGCTCTGACCCTCATTATCCAATCTCCTTTTCTGGTAATGTGTTGAAGCTTTATTATACATACATACTTATACATATGTATCTTTCTTATTGTATCTCCATTAGGATAACTGTCACACCTTAGTGTTGCAATATATCTTCTCGGACCAGTAACGATATAATGCCGTTGCAGATAGAAACTATCAAGAACCGTTTTCAGTTATATCTGATCGGAATTTTGGATCACTTATGCCTCGAGAAAGAACTAATGATGGCTATCCATCTCTGAATTCCATGGCGCTACCTCCTATTTCCCAGTTTAAAGGAGCAAGGATTAACAATGATCATGGAACCGAATTGCTGGATCAGGTTGTTAGTGGAGTTGTCCCCAAAATTGAAGGTCTTGGAACCCACATAGAAGAGTTGCAGGTATTACACTGGAACGTTTCGAATGTATATATGTCTTGATCTTAAATGCTCTATTTAAATTGTTCTCATATTTCATGGTATGCAGTTGGATTTTGGCCGTATCGAGCATCATTCTATCGGCAAATCAAATTCGTCCGACGATAGGAAGCCAGATAGCGATGGTTTTGATGCACAGAATGATTTTGTGGACTTGGACGACTCGATGAGTTTGATCAAATCATACGAGAACGAAGAAATTGCAAATCCTATTCAGATAGAATTTCTATCTCGAGCTCTGATAACTGAAGGAGGCTGTGTCCAATCTGAAGGTAGCCTTGTTGCAGGGGCTGATAAAATTAATCCATCTCTAAGGAGGAGACCCTTATTGGAGGGCCTACAGGAAGGCCTGAAGAAACTTGATAGTTTCGACCGCTGGATGAGCAAAGAACTCGGTGACGTTGCTGAGCCGATCGGTCTCTCTAGTTCTTCTGGTGCATATTGGGAGACTATCCAAAGTGAAGATGATTCCGGAATGCCTACTGAAGTACCACCAGTTGATAACTATCTTCTTGGCCCTTCTCTGTCTCATGAGCAGCTCTTTAGCATCATTGACTTCTCTCCTAACTGGGCATATTCAGATTCGGACGTTAAGGTATGCCATTTCAGATGTCATTGCAATTCTTAAGCTGTCTTTTCTTAATTTTCATTGATCGCTTTGATGTTAGGTGCTCGTTATGGGACGGTTCTTGAAAAACGCAGAGGAGATGAGGAAACAAAATTGGGCTTGCATGTTCGGTGAACTTGAAGTGCCTGCTGAGATCATATCAGACGGCGTTCTTCGGTGCCACACACCCTTTCATGAGTGTGGAAGAGTTTCATTTTACGTCACATGCTCCAACAGGCTAGCGTGCAGTGAATTTCGAGAATTCGAATTCCGCCCGAATCCCATTCGGGATTTGAATCCCGGCGATGCTGGAACAGCCAATTCCGAGGAAATAATCCTGCGTGCGCGATTCGGAAAGTTGCTGTCTCTGGGATCATCCAGTCAGCCATTAAACCATCTACAGGGCAGCACACCTGAACTCTCTCAGATGAGTGCCAAAATCAGTGCGTTGCTGAAAGACGACGCGGAGTGGGAACGGATGTTGAACGTCGATAGCTGCCACGACGAACTCTTGGGGAAGGATCAGCTGCTACAGAAGCTTCTCAAGGAAAATCTCCACGGCTGGCTTCTTCTGAAGATATCCGAAGGTGGGAAAGGAGCCAGTGTATTGGATGAAGGTGGCCAAGGTGTACTCCATTTCGCAGCAGCTTTAGGTTATCACTGGGCTATACCTCCTACCGTAGTTGCCGGCGTCAATGTCAACTTTCGAGACGTAAACGGATGGACTGCGCTTCATTGGGCCGCATATTATGGCAGGTCAGAGTTATTTTTCTTTGTTATCTGAATGTGCTCTTTGTTTTCTGTCTTACACATTCATTACTATGGTCTATGCAGAGAATGCATCGTGACGTTTCTCATCTCTCTCGGAGGAGACCCCGGACTGTTTACGCACCCGACTTCGAAACGTCCCATCAGAACTCCTGCCGACCTTGCAGCCAGCAATGGTCACAAAGGCATTGCCGGTTTCTTAGCTGAAGCTGCATTGAGCTCTCACTTATCGTCGCTTGAGTTGAAGGATTCGAAAAACGACGAAAGCAGCCCGAGAAAAGCTGCTTCTAACTGCTTGCCAACTCCCGCCAGCGATGGCCGTATAGCGAACGGATCGTTGAGCGATTCGATAGCTGCGGTGATTAATGCGAGCCAGTCCGCGGCTCGGATTCATGAGGTCTTCAGACTGCAATCGTTTCAAAGAAGAAAGCAGAGGGATTATGCTGAAGCAACAGAGGAAGAAGAACGGGCTCTTTCTCTTCTGGCTCACAGGGAAAAGAAGAGTGGGCATAATCATGCTGCTGCTGCTGCTGTTGCTGTTGTAAGGATACAAAACAAATTCCGCAGTTGGAAAGGCAGAAAAGACTTCTTGATTACCCGCGAGCGGATTATCAAAATTCAGGTAACGATTTCGCTTCTTATGCTTTTTTTTTCATTTCTCAAGTTCTAAACTGGGGTGGTCAATGAATCTGGGATGGAAAGGCTTTGGTTAGAGGACACCAAGTGAGAAAGAACTACAGAAAGTTAATCTGGTCCGTGAGAGTTCTAGATGGTGTGCTGCGTTGGAGACGAAAAGGGCGAGGATTGAGCGTATTCAAGCAGCCCGCAGCCAGTTCTAGTGAGGAAACCGAAGAAGAAGAAGAAGATCCTCTGAGAAAGGAAAGGAAACAAGCCGAAGAGAGACTTCAGAAGGCACTCGCCAGAGTGAAATCGATGGTTCAGTACCCCGAAGCACGTGCTCAGTATCGCCGGTTGCTCAACGTGGTACCCGAAATGCAGGAGATGAAGGTAGTAAAGGAGAATGGTGTTTTGTTTTTGTTTTTTGTTTTTTTTCCATTTTTCATTTTCACGAGCTTTCTTTCTTTCAGGCGGCTTACGATAGAATCGTGAACAACCCAGAAGGTGATTTTGATGATGTGATCGATCTGGATGCCCTTCTGGAGGAAGAAGAAGAAGATGATCCCACCAGCTTCATCCAGATGGACGACGAATAGGAATAGCTCGCTCTTAAGGTAAGGAATTAGGAACCCTTTGTTGTATAGAGGCCATTTTACTGTAAAAAATAAATAGTCGTTTATAGCATTAAAAAGTAAGAACCATTTGGTCTTATCTTGAATCCTGATAGAAGGTTGCTGTGGGTGGTGGAGATGGCGAGCGTCTCCATCTCGAGTTTCGTTATTCCGACGGTACAGGTGAAGAAGCCTTCTTCGTCTTCGTCGAGTTTATACGGGGTAAGAATTTCGCATAATATGTGCCGCCTCCTTCGTTGCCGTTGTTCTCCCCCGTCGTCGGGGGTGATGATGATGGCGAAGAGGGATGAGGAATTGAAGGAAATTAGGGCTAAATCGACCCAAGAGATTAACGAAGAAATCGTCGACCTCAAAGGCGAGCTTCTGATGCTCCGCCTCCAGCGGTCTGCTCGGAATGAGTTCAAATCCAGCGAATTCCGACGGATGAGCAAAAGGGTTGGTTACGTACCCCTTTCCTTTATCTTCCTTCCCCTGTGGGTGTTTGAAACCGGTGATATGTTTGTTTCTTTGCTTGTAGATTGCGAGGATGCTGACGGTGAAAAGGGAGAGAGAGATGGAAGAAGGGGTTGGCCGGAGATTATCGAGGAAACTGGACAGAGAGTGGAAGAAGAACATTGTCCCGAGGCCGCCGCCGTCTCTTATCAAGTTGAGGGAAGAAGAAGCTGCTGCTGAAGCTAAGGAATCGTCGGCGTGAAATCATCATCTGAGTATGGGGTTGTGTTTGTCGTTGTGAAGAAACAGTGTTTCATTCGATAAAATTAGGGTTTCATTCGATAAACGCAAAAGGGCGAGAGAGAGAGAGAGAGAGATCTCCATCGGAGCGTGATGGATGAAGACGGAGGAGGATCGGCGATCGATTCCGCCGCCTTGGAGGCCAGACGCGACGCGATGATCGAGCGCCTCTCGAATCGCCATCAATCGCGTACGGCGGCGGCTGGAAAGGCGGAAGGAGGAGCTTCGTCCAAACCCTCCGATTCGTTTCTCTCCGAGTTCTCCAAGTCCAAGAACTCCGTCGAGTCCCGCCTCCTCGAAATTCTTCGGAAATCGGAACCGACGCAACAGAAGCCCGATCTGGACGCCCTGTCGGTCGAAATATCCGCCCTCGAGAAACTCGCGGCGGAGCAGTCCTACCTCCTGCTGCCGTACGAACTCCGCACCTGCCTCAATTCCATCTCGCAGCTCAAACAATCACTGGATAAGGCCACCGCCCTCGTCGTCCCCAGGAAGAAATTCTCCTTCAAGAACAAGCCCTCCTCCAGGAAACCAACATCACCACCATCCGCCGCCGTGAAAGAAGCGGCAACAATAATCCCAACCGAGCCCCAGAAAAAGCTCAATTCTTACAACACCTCTTCCCCCGGGCTAAGAAACAGACACAACGAGGAACTGGTTGAGGTATTCTCCAGCCCTACCGATTCACACCCACCATTACCATTCACACTGTCAGCTCTGAATAACTGCGAGGTTAGATTGAAGGGTTCTCTGAGAGCATTGTTCATCGACCAGTTGATGAACTGCAAGGTTTACGTCGGGGTAGTGATGGGTTCCGTTCTGATCGATGGTGCAGAGGATTGCATCTTCATCATAGCTTCGCATCAGATCAGGATTCATAACGCCAGAAACTGTGACTTTTACCTTCGGCTGAGGAGTAGACCGATCATCGAGGACTGCCGTGGGGTGAGATTTTCTCCCTATCGTCTGAGTTATCAAGGTCTGGAGAAGCAACTAATGGAGGCTGATCTGAGCGAGGAAAGTGGGAATTGGGAAAACGTAGACGATTTTCGCTGGTTGAAAGGCGTCCGATCTCCCAACTGGTCAGTTTTGCCTGAGAATGAGCGACTAGCAACCGTCGATATCACTTAGTATAAGTAGTGTTCATGCTGCCACTGCGTTGTTTCCTTTGAATTCGGTTGAAAATGCTGTCGTTTATGTTTATGCCCACAAAAGGTTTCTGACTTTTGCCGCAAAAAGTCAACGTTTCAGACATGAAAAATTTTTGTACTAAACCACTCCCCTGAACGGCGGCGGATTAGGAACTTTCATTTGAATTTTTTGTGTTTTAGAGGACTGACTGCAAAGGTGAAGAATAAAATTTCAAATGTGTTTTATTTTATTATTGGAATCTTTAACATATTCAAATGGTTGTTAAAATAGTTAGTAGTCGTGAAAAAAGTTGCCAAAATTTATTTGCATCGATTGGATTTAGATGAACAATTAAAAAATTCGAAATTTTCCATGCAGATTAAAAAAAAAAAAGAAATGAATAAATGATTATTGGCGTGCATGGGGAAGGAGTGACCCCACCGTCCACCTGTTCGAATCCTAACCGATGAAAATTGAAGTAGCAATGAAATCCCGAATTTACCCTTCATAAAACCCTGCCAGGTCAACAGATGAGTGGGTAATTTAGTCAATTCGCGAATCCAGCCCCCCTTAGTTATTATTATATATACAACGATGTCGCAGTGAAGTTTTTTGTTTTTTCAATTATTAGGTAGGATTTTTGAGGAAGCCATGGGAAGATCTCCGTGTTGCGATGAGAGCGGTCTGAAGAAAGGTCCATGGACACCCGAGGAAGACGAAAAACTCGTCGAATATATTCGAAAACACGGCCACGGCAGCTGGAGGGCTCTCCCTAAATTCGCAGGTCGATATCATGAACTAATCCATCTCAGAAATCCTTCTGAAACCCCCCACCCCCTGAGAGCTTTTTTGATGATTCGCAGGATTGAATCGATGTGGGAAGAGTTGCAGACTTCGTTGGACGAACTACTTGAGACCTGATATCAAAAGAGGCAAATTTTCCCAGGAAGAGGAAGAAACCATTCTCAATCTTCACTCCATTCTCGGAAACAAGTAAGGTTTTTAACAGATGCAGTTCTTGTAATCTATCGTTCTTACTTATCTGGTATTGTTTGCTATGAGAAAGGTGGTCGGCTATTGCGACTCATTTGCCGGGAAGAACTGATAATGAGATAAAGAATTTCTGGAACACGCATTTGAAGAAGAAGTTGATTCAGATGGGATACGATCCCGTAACGCACCAGCCGAGGACCGATTTCTTTTCGAGCCTTCCGCATCTCATAGCACTGGCCACGCTCAAGGAGATCGTCGAAAACCCTAACTGGGAACAGCAGATGACTCGACTCAATCAGTACATCAGCTCGATGTTTCGACCCTCCGGTTTATCGACTTTCGACGCCTACCCCGCCGCCGCCGTTCTCGGAAACCATCCCCCCCCGCCGGTGGCGCTCGACGGAGGGGAGTTGCCGTTTTCGCATTTCGAAACTGCTGTCGACCAGCGTCTGGATTTCGGAGAAAACTCGCCGCCGGTGGAGGTTCCGACGGTGGACGCATGCAGCTCGTCCAGCTACGGAGGGGATCAACAGTCGCAGATGTGGAGCGAGCTTTTCGACGATCCTTTTTTTCGTGAATTAATTTAAAAAAAAAAATAAAATGTTTTTGTTTTCATGAATATTTTATTTACATTCCTCGTCGCACTGTGAATAAATAATCTCTTTGTAATTACACTCTATCTATGTCTACGTACGTGACAATAAATAAATAAATAAATAATACGTATCTTATTTCGTACGTAAAAATGAGGCAGTTGACCGAGTAAAAAAAAAAGTTGTCAAGACAAGAGGGTTGTCCTGCTGTCCCTGTTATGTATTATTATTACCATCAAAGTTCATTTATTACCATGATTATTTAATTAATTAGTAGGCATATATATATATAGAGAGAGAGATATAGACATAGATACAAGAGAGTTGTTGAGAATTTAGCACATAAATTCAAAGGCTTTGGTGTGGAATCCAGAGAATTTAATTAGTTTCATACATACATTGAGTTATATATATATATATATATATATATATGTATAATATTACATGGTTTAGAAGATGCCGAAAGGAAAATCGAGTAGGTGAAATAATTGTACATTTTTTTCCACAACAGATTGACCCACAAAAGAAGATGTGAGTTTGTCTCACGTCCGATGTTTAAGGAAAATAAAAATACTATATATATGAAAATCGATTATTAGTAATTGGTTGGGCCAGCCTTTTATGTGATGATCCAATTCATGTATATGATACTCTTACGTATACGTTCCTCCGCACACGAGCCCACAAAGTCTAAAATTTCTTTACTTCTCAACTAGTTAAAAGCCAACATTTTCCATGTTTATAAAACTAGTGGTAGATTTAAAAACTATTTAAATTATTTAATTGATCTAATCCATATTATAGCATTTCAGTCACATGACAACTTAAATGATATATATATATATAGGGGTGACCATTTAGGGTTAATCGAACCGAAACCGAACCGAACCGAATTAACCGATAACCGAATTGACGAAAATTAAGATAAC
>KE526779.1:0-10314 GCA_000441915.1 Genlisea aurea | reverse complement strand
CCGCCCCGTTTACGGCGGGTAGAGAAAATTTTGCCCCGCTACCCGTTTAGTTATCCAAATCCGCCCCAGGCGGGGCGGATTATCCATTTGCCATCCCTAGTTTGTTATAAATTTTTTATAATTTTATACCTAAACTTTAAACCCTAAACCCTAAATATTAAACCCTAAAAAAAGATATAAAATACTATAAATCGCATAATCTTGTCCACTGTCCTCTATCGTGATCCCACCAAAAAAAATAAATAAATAAATTATTAATTTTCTAGAGGCGGAAAATTGATATAAGTAATCGCTTGTGTACGCTACAGCCAGGGTTTCCTTTCTTCAACAAGGCTTAGTTCTGCGCCCCAAATCGCATTGGAGTTAGTTCCTCCGGTAAAATAGAAAATCAATTCTGTTAATCTCTCCCGTTTTGATATTGGATTGTAGTTATTTCTGTTGATGATACTCAATTCGCTTATAATTCTGGTTTTATCGACGGATGCTTTTACAGTTTTACCTATGTTAGGTTTATGAACGTTTTGATGTTGTGTTTCTGAATTGAATTGAAGAAATCTGTTTACTAGGTTCTGTATTTTTTTCCGGTGTCTTGGTTGTAATTTCTGTATTCCTCTGATTGCAGCAAATCCCCGATGTTTATGAGTTCAACTTTTTCTGCCGCGGCCCCCGTTTCCTCTGTTTCAGGAAACAGCAAGAAGCTACATTTCTTGATTCTTCGCCTCTCATTCCCACGATTCTTTGGAACCCCTTTTGTATTTGTCGATTTTCTTCTTTTCTCAGACATCTTATCTGGTGCCCCATTTTGATTTATACTCCTTCCGGGGGTTTGGAAATCGAGGTGGCCTGAATCCAGCTTTTGATTCCTTGCCTCTACTTCCCTCTTTTCCCTTAGAACCGCATATTGTTGTACTCATTTGAAAATAGCTGCCTCCATTTGATTGGGGGCTCTGCAAGGCTTGGAAAATCATGGTGGCTTCTCAAATTCTTACCCTGAAGCCTCTTCAAAATGAGAGACTTCCTTCCTCGGATTTTCCCCATGCCATTTCGTTCCAGGGAATTGATTTTTCTGATGCTTTTGGCCCCCTAACACTGAATGATCTTGTAGACATTGTGATACCTGATGATGACGAAAAGAAATTTGCGGGGGGAATCAGTGGAGATGACCAGCACAAGTTTTATGGATCTTGTGGGACTGAATCTGATATAGAGAAGTCACCGAGGCTTGAGGACTTTGAATTCTTGAAACTAGTTGGGCGAGGTGCTTTTGGAAAAGTCTATCAGGTGAAGAAGAAGGATACATCAGAGATATTTGCAATGAAAGTAGTAAGAAAAGACAAGATTTTAGAGAAAAATCAGGCTGAGTATTTGATATCTGAGAGAGATATATTGACAAAGATTAATCATCCGTTTATTGTTAATCTCAGATGCTCCTTTCAGGTATATTATAATCCCAACTAGTTCCGTTCTTTTGTTGTATACATGTTTGCTAATTTGTTGTTATCTGCAGACAAAGACCAGACTTTACCTTGTTTTTGATTTCATCAATGGTGGCCATCTGTTCTTTCAACTCATTCATCAAGGACTGTTTAGGTAAAACTGTTTGTTTGGAGTTGCCTTAGAAATGAATTCTCAGAGGGTTGTGTGTTCTCACATTTCAGGGAGGATTTGGCTCGAATATATGCTGCTGAGATTGTCTCTGCTGTTTCACACCTCCATGAAAATGGGATAATGCATCGTGATCTCAAGCCAGAAAACATTCTACTTGATGCTGAGGGACATGTAAATAGAATCCATCGGATTCCCATGTTATAAGCTATTTTGATATCACAGATATATGTGGTTTTTCACAGGTAATGGTGACGGACTTTGGGCTGGCAAAGGAATTCGATGTAAACAAGAAATCAAATTCAATGGTTGGCACAATAGAGTACATGGCACCCGAGATCATCCAAGCAAAGGGCTATGATAAGGCAGTTGACTGGTGGAGTGTGGGGGTTCTCCTGTTTGAAATGCTGTCTGGGAAGGTGAAATTTTTTCACTAGTGATTAAAGAAATCAGAACAGTTCCGTCTTGATTCTTCTGTTGCAGGTTCCGTTTACGGGTGGGAATCCACATAAACTTCAGCAGAAGATAGTGAAAGACAAAGTGAAGCTGCCTTCGTATTTATCTAGTGATGCTCATTCTCTGCTCAAGGGGGTGGGTAATTCTCTGCTCATACATGACTGTCGTTGTTTCTCTGGTGGTTTGTCTCACTACTAACTAAACCACCACCTACCTTGTCACTTGTCAATAATATGTGGTGGGATTTTCTTTCCTTCAGCTATTGCAGAAAGAGGCGAGTAAGCGACTTGGAAATGGTCCGAGGGGAAGCAGCGAGATCAAAGAGCACAAATGGTTCAAACCCATTAACTGGAGGAAGCTTGAAGCAAGAGAAATCACCCCACAGTTCATTCCTCGAGTTGATGGAAAGCTATGCGTGGCCAACTTTGATGAGCGTTGGACGAAAGCACCTTTGCTTGATTCCCCTGCATCAACCCCCAAAGGCGAGAACCCCTTCAAAGGCTTCAACTATGTGGGTCTGAATTTCTCTTAGAATTTCCTGGTTTGGTTTATGCTGCTGACTGCTGTATCGATAAACATTTAAATTTTGAAGGGAAGGAAGCAATCTGTAGAATTAATTAATTGCTCATGTGTATTCAGATAACTGAAAAAAGGATCACAATCTGTGCTAAGAATCAAGAAATGTTGTTCAATCATGGAGTTGCATCCTTGGACAAACTATCTTCAGAAGGTCGAATTTCTTCGATCATCCGAACGACTTCAACCATGGTGGGTCTAATCTCCGGAACCTTAGCCACACAAGAAAGAGCAATCTGCAGCATCTGCACCAGCTCCTCTTCAATGTTCTTCAGCTTCAACAGTTCCTCGTCGAAAACCTCGGCCGTCCATTCCTCCCTGACGACGGAGCGTACCCATCTCGGCAGATCGACCACGTCGTTGTTGTATCCGGTGGTATGCTGAAGTGGAGATTTCCCAGTGAGCATCTCCAAAAGCAGCACCCCAAAGCTGTAGACATCTGATTTCTGGCTCACTTTTCTTGTCTCTATGACTTCCGGAGCTCTGTAGCCAGCAACCCTGTGCTTAACCTGTATGTAGCTGAGCATCGAGCTGAGCCCAAAGTCAGAAACACAGCCGTCGAGATTCAAAGTGAGGAGTATGTTTGAGGATTTGATGTTCCCATGAATGTGATGATTAGCATCAACATCATCCTCGGAGTGGTGGATATGTGCAAGTCCTCTTGCTGCTCCGAGAGCAATGTTGAGTCTAGCGTCCCAATCCAAAGCTGTCCTTCCCATTTCTCTGTTTCCTGTGACACCCACCAGCCATCGCCATTAACTAACTCATGATCCACCACAGAAAATATTTAATACACATACATACCATGAAGTGCTGCAGATAAGCTACCGGCTGGCATGTATTCGTAGACCAGGAGCTTCTCATCCTTAGAAAAATAGTAAGCAAGCAATGGAACAACATTGGGATGCTTCCCAACCCTGTTTACAATCTCCATTTGCTGTTCGAATTCTTTCTTCCCGATCCCCAAATCCTTCAACCTCTTAACAACCGTCGTCGTTGCTTCATCCAGAATGGCTTTATAAGCAGTTCCATAGCTCCCTTTCCCCAGAACTTCAGCAGATGCCCTCAGCATATCTTCCAGATCAAAACCATGTGAGCAACCTTCAAAGAACACTAGCTTGTTCTTCTCAGATCCCTGCACTCCACTTCCGAAATCTTCCGATTTCAAATCCTCCTTCTTACCCACGTTGACAACAACAGCAGGAGATTTAGCTATGATCACAGTAGCTTCATTGCCTTTTTTCTTCTTTCTGATGAAGCAGAAGGCGATGGATAACGCTATGAGAGTTATAAAAGAGGCTCCGCCAATGGATATGGCAACGATAGCGCCTAAACCGAGGAGTTTGCCTTTCTGGGAGCCTCTAGCGATTTGCGTTGCCGGTGCAGGAGACGGGGAAGAATCAGAACAAGCATTTAAAGGAAGGCCACAGAGATGATCATTTCCAGTGAAGGAAGAAGCAGGAAATCTCTGAAAGGATGAAGGAATTGATCCACTTAACAAATTATGACTCAAATTCAGAGAACCAAGTCTCGGCAGATCAAGATTTGGGATACTCCCAGATAACGAATTGTACTGAAGATGCAACTCAGATAGCCTTTTCGACTTACTCAATCCTAATGGAATCTCCCCACTGAAAGAGTTGGATGCAAGATCGATCACACTGATACGAGGCGAAAGAAACAACGGAATCCTCCCTGAGAAGTTGTTGTTTTGTAGGAACACATACTGAAGAGAAGGAATGGAAAGCAAATCACTGGGAAGATCACCACTCAGAAAGTTGGACCTCAAGCTGAGAACTTGAAGGGCTGGTAATTTTCCAATAGTGTTTACAGGAACAGAGCCGTGAAGGCCAATACCTGGGAGATGAATTCCAATCACATGAGTGCCATCACGAGAACAAGTGATGCCAGACCATGAAGTGCATATTGAGTTAGCAGATTGCCAGTTGAGTTTCCTAACATGTGGAACGGCCGCAGCAAATTCAAGAAGCGCCGATGCATCAGAGTTTAAACCACAGTTGCCACATGGGAATAGGGATAGCAGCAGAAGGAGATAACTCAAGTGAAACCAAGTCTTCATTTTGAATTGTCAGCAACTGTTGAGGCTCTCACTGAAGAAGCAAAACAAGCAGTTCATTAGCACAAAGAAAAGATGACAAAAGAAGAAAAGTAGAGTACACGTCAAAAGTTGGTGAATAATAAATCACTAAAGTAGGAATAAAGGTGCACATCGTTTAAAAGAATGAAGCTTTGAAAGAGCTGCAAAAGCAAAGTAAGTTTGGGTGAGATTATTTGCGAGGCCTCTTGTTGTCTTGACAGTTTTAAACACCCATTTGCGAAAACCAAAAGCGGGGACGGGACATGAATAAAAGATGAATGGAAAGAAGAAACAACAACAGATAAAGCAAAAGCAAAAGTAGTGCTGCAATGGTGACTTTGCTACACTAAAGAGGATGAGCATTCTTCCAATTTCCATGCCACGAATCTGTCTCCATCCATCCCAATATTGGATTGAATTAATAAGGAACTAGAGAAGACCACACCACAAGGCACAAACCTGAAAGATGAGAAGAGAAAGTTGTATGATCGGGTGCACTGTGTGTTCAGTATTTGTATTTGTATTTGTATTTGTATGCAGAGAAAGAAAAGAAACGGCAGTGGTTGAAAAATGTAAACGTTAGAAAAGCCCCGCAACGGTATACTACACTGAAAGAGAAGCATGAGTAGAGTAGAAGGAGGTCGAAGGTCAGCAATAAATAATTGTCATTAATGGGGTCATAATTACGATGAGCGAAATAATATTGAATCTGAGTTGGAATTCTTTTGATTCCAACCAAAAATTCATGCATTTACTGTCACTCAATCAACTGCCAGGGAGGTGCTTTTTTGAACAGAAAAATCAGTACACAGTACAAGAAATGCCAGCAGCAGAAGAAGAAAGAAAAATCACGACTCGGAGGAAATGAAAATCAAGTTCCCACAATGCTTTCTTTCAAGTCTCGATATGAAATTATTTTTTAAGAAATTACTTGAAAAATAAATAATATTTCTAATTAACATGCCACGTCACCAGCGCTGGGAATTTGGAACTTGATTTCCCTTCCCAGCTCCCAGCCAGGGAAGAAAGAAGAAGAAGAAGGGCTTATTAGTTAGATGATGGACTCCGCACTCGATGTGGACTCCCTTCTCCTATCACACGGAAGAGGAGCTGATGATTCCGATGAAGATCAAGGAGACGAATTCTCAGTTTTTCGCAGCGTCGATGAAATTCTTCTCAACTATGAAGCTTCCTCCTCTCCCCCGCCGATCAAGGGCGCCACCGACAACAACGGTTTGTGGGCTACTTCTCGTTTTCTTTTCAATTCGTCTCGCGGTGATTCTTCTAACAAAAACAGCGCTTTGCCACTGCTCTTTGGATCTGGTATGAAGCCCGGGGCTGCGCTTGCCGCTGCTGTTGCATCTTCTCGGACAATTCCTACTCCTCACGCTGCCGCAATCAAGATGAGGAGAGCCAGAGTAACTGCTTCGACTGAGAATATTTCAAGCAGTGATGATTTGCCCTTGTCCCCCCAGTCTTCTGGATTCTCCGATACACTTAGTGATGCACCTGTAGTAGGCAACCCTCCTGTTCCTGTTGTAGAGTTTCATGAAGTCAAAGAGATTTTGTTGGAGCGATTTCCTAGTGAAAATGTCGAATCAGCAGATACATATGCTACTGGAGGCTATTCTTCTGATTATGATCCCTGGAAGAATTCGTCCGAGCTAGACCAAGTGTCTCTACAGTCAAATATTCCATACAGATCTGAAGAGAAGGACATACAGAGGCTTGACGAGTACGAAGACTTTGCAATGCCATCTTCTCATGTCGAAACTGCAAGGGAATATGTTTTGAATGGTATTGGTAAGACTGAGCAAGAATCAGCGGCCGTGTTTGAGGAAGAAAGTGAAAGGCAAAGAATTACCGGTAGGCCCTCCTCAGATGTTGGTGGAGCAAGTGATTTTAATGTAGCTGATTCTGCAGATGATGATAGTGCTGTCTCACAAACTGATAAATCTGATGTATTTGAAGATGAGGTCCGTCAACTAGAAAATAACATGCAAAACACTACTCTGGCGCTGAAATCTGATTCTTCTCTAAAGCTACTTGACTTAGCTGAAGATATCGAGAGGAGGCAAGCTTTTACTGGCTTACATTATGAAGAAGGTGCCGCTGCCCTCCCAATGAAGCTTGAGGGTCAGCAACGCACCTCGTCTGTGTTAGGATACTTTGATGTTAATTCCAGCAATCCAATTACGCGGAGCATATCATCACATTCTAACTCAAGGGACAATGGATTCCCTCAAGTGTTGGCTGCACATTACAACTACATAGCCGTTGGAATGTCTAAAGGATCAATACTCGTTTCACCTAACAAGCACACTGGTCAACGAGTGGACAGCATAGATGCAAAGGTTCATTACGATGATTTATTTGAGTTCATATTTCCTCTTTTTTCACTGAATTTGTTCACGGCTGAATTAGATTATTTGATTGTTTACATTCACATGTGTTGATGGTTTCAGATGATGTTTTTGGGTCTACAAGGGGATAGATCTCATGTCCCGGTGACATCCTTGTGTTTTAACATGCAAGGAGACATACTTTTTTCTGGATATGGTGATGGCCATTATACTATTTGGGATGTACAGAAAGCCACAGCTCTGAAAGTTACAGTTGAACATAGAGCTCCTATTGTTCATTTGCTATATTTGGGTTCTAATGCGCAATATATTCGTCAGTTTAAAGTGCTTAGTGGTGATAGCATGGGTGTAGTCAAGTTGATCCAGTTTTCTGTTTCTCCATGGCTTAATAGGATATCCCAGACAGAAACAATGGTAAAAGAAAAACTGATTCTTGAATGAGGATTATTTTTTACTAGATCTTGTTTTTTTTTTTTTTGAAGTAGATCTCTACAGATGAAATACAGTGATGTTGTTTTGATCAGAAACTTTTTGATGAATCGACAAGCCGGGTAGTGTGTGTTGCTCCATTGCTTAGTGAAGAAGAGAATGTAAATATGGTACCCAATCAGAGCACTACTGATGCTTCTGCTAGTACTACCAGCATGATGAATGATGGGGCGGCCATATTTGTTGCACGCCAATCTGCTGTGGTGGTGAGTTTTTCAATGAATGATAAAAAATATTGACCAGTCATCTTAACATTGTTGTTACACGCAACATGAACTGTGTTATTTTCTATGCTGATTTTTTCCAAAGGCAAAAGTTACTCCCAACGTAGAAGTGTACACTCAACTTCCCAAACCCGAAGGTGTCCGTGAAGGTGCAATGCCTTATGCTGCATGGAAATGTACATCACAGTTGGCTGATGGTTTATCTGGTATGCTTGATTATGTCACAATGCTATTCTAGATAATTTTGCTTGATTTTTTGTTTTTTGCTTTCATCATCAGAAAGTGCTGCAGAAAATGCTTCTGTTGAGATGTCAGATAAGAATTCCCTGATAGCCATCGCTTGGGACAGAACCATTCAGGTGGCCCAGATGGTGAAGTTTAAGATAAAAGTAGTTGAAAAGTGGACCATAGATGGTGAAGTTGCAGGATTGGCATGGTTGGGAGATGAGGTATGGCTACAAATCTTGCATACTATTCTCCAATTCTTTTTTGTCATTTTTTTTATGACTGGACTATTTTGGGGTAATGCATATGTGATCATCTTTGGTGTATTTGCAGATGTTGGCCATTATCACTGTGAAAGAAGAGCTCTTTTTGTTTACCAAACATGGAAACTTGATTCACCAGACAAGCATTTCTGTGGAGGGATTTCAAGGAAGTGATCTGTTTTCTTATCACCGATATTTTACTGATGCTTTTGGGAATCCTGAAAAAGCTTATCATAGTACTTTAGCTGTTCAGGGTGTCACTATGTACCTACTTGGAACTGAGCACCTCATTGTCTGCCGCCTTCTTTCGTGGAAGGAACGAATTGAAGTTTTGCAGAAAGCAGGTGACTGGGAGGGTGCTTTAAGCACTGGAATGTCCATTTATGATGGGAAATCGCACGGTCTAGTTGACCTTCCCAAAAGTTTGGATGACTTGCAAAGGATTGTAGTTCCCTATCTTTCTGAACTGGTTCATTTGTATATAAGGGAAGTTTTCTCCTATATATCAATGTCCCGCTACAGCCATAATTCCATGATGGATCAGTCTGATGAGATCAAGGATCAGTATGTCCGTGCTGGTGGTGTTGCAGTTGAATTTTGTATTCATATAAAAAAAACTGACATCCTTTTTGACGATATTCTTGCTAAGTTTGCTGAAGCTCAGCAGAAAGGTGCACCTTGATTTTTTTTGGTATAGCTTTAATTTCATTGTTTCTAGTTGGATAGCTTTTCTGTAAAGTCGTAGATTTTATCATATGGTTTTATCCTGCAACACTTCCTTTAATTTTTGTAGAGACATTTTTGGAGCTTCTAGAGCCCTATATCTTGAAGGATATGCTAAGTTCCATTCCTCCAGCGGTATCCATGTTACTCTTCACCATTTTCTCACATGTCATTTATATTCTCATACGTCATCCATTCCTATTATCTATTTGTATTTTATCGTGAAGATCATGCAAGCATTGGTGGAGCATTACAGTGGAAGAGGATGGCTGCAGAGAATTGAGCAATGTATCCTCCACATGGACATTTTGTCATTGGATTTTAATCAGGTGACTCTTTAATACTTCACAGATGTGCTGTTATCATATTTTGAGAGTCTGGCATTTCAAGTTATCTCAATTGGTAATATATATAGTTCATGCTCAGCTTTTCTTGATCTTCTCTTTATATTGCAGTCATACATTTCCAATATCTGACAGCATGTTCTAGGTCATTCGCTTGTGTAGGGAGCACGGGCTTCATCGTGCTTTGATATATTTGTTCAACAAAGGTCTAGATGACTTTAGGACACCTCTTGAAGAGCTTCTAGTTTTGTTGCAAACTAGCACGAGAGAAGATGCCAATTCCATTGGGTGATTTGGTTTTATTTTTAATTCTGCTTGCATGAAATTCGAAGTGAGGCATCTGAAAACTTCTTAAGAACTGTATTTATCTAATGCAAATGCAGGTACAGAGTGCTCGTTTACCTGAAGTATTGCTTCAAGGGCCTTGTGTTTCCTCCAGGTTCCATTCTGAGCTATCACTAATGAGATTTAATTATTTCTCACCTCCAAGGGATGTTGTCCTATTTTATGCTTAACTACGCTCTGTTAGAAAGTTTGAGTAAAGGTTCTCATAATCAACCAAGGGAGTGAGTGACTACCATGTTTAAGCTTTACATTGTAGAGCTGAAATGATTAGTTGCTGATTTCTCAGTGTGTGTTGCTTAACCCGATTCTTTTTTTTTGAATCGTCAATTTTTAGGTTGTGCAACCCAAAAATGCGTGTTATAATCAATTTATATTCCAGAATGTCTAGAATGTGTACACTGCCTGTTGTGCAATAAAGAGTTCTAATTTTGAAAACTGTGCAGTTTTTTTAGGGTTTAGGATTTAGGGTTTTGGCTCAAATACAAGAGCTAGTGGATACTTACTTTTGAGCATTCTTTTGCAGGAAGTGGATTTATATCTCTACAGCGCTTGCCTTCGCTTAGAAAAGAGCTAATGCATTTTCTTTTAGACAGCACCAGTTCC
>KE526776.1:0-18741 GCA_000441915.1 Genlisea aurea | reverse complement strand
AAAAAAAAAAAAAAAAAATCCGACGAGTTTCGCAAGCTTTTCCGAGTACCTTTAGTATTTCGGGCGTGAGGGTACTCGGCCCCGGCGACGAGAAAGACGCCATTACCGGAGCTTGTTTCGTACCCAACTTAGTTTCGGGCTTCGTTATATATCCGGAAGCATACCTGATCCATCTCATCATATTCGACATCAGGAACTAAAACTCGAAAAGATGCCAATAAGATCGAATGCTCGTTGTATAAGATCTAAGTAAGTTGCTTAACTAACCTTTTGGATTTGAGGTGAGCAAGAAGGGCGATCCCATCTGTGTAATTGATGTGAGTGGCCGGTAGAACATGAGGATCGGCAATGATCTCGTTACCGGAAGACTTATCGTTTACCAGAACCATTCCCGCAGCTCCGGCCAACAAGCACTGCTCGCCTTTATCGACCCTCGCAGTCACGCCACGTAAGCAGACCAGAATCTTTCCCTTCGACTTTTTCGGATCGAGCGTTCCGGCTTTGCAGAGGAAGCTGCAGAAGAGAAATCGAGTTCTTTTGAAAATAAAAAAATAAAAAAAAATGAAGCCATTCGACAAACTCTCATGTTAACTCACGCATTATCTGATGATGCTTTATCGGTTCTTGCATCTGCAGCAGAAATTATTCGAAACTTTCTGTTTCTCGGCAGTGACTTCTGCGAAAGACTTTGTCCCTGTCGATGAAAAAAACACGAGAAGTAAAGTCGAGAATGTGCTCGTAAAAAGACATGAGTACCTTGAAACTCGATTCGTTTCCCAGTATGGCGTAACTGGTAAACTCCCTGTCCAATGTACTCGCACCAACCGTTAGTATCCAGGGAGCGACATTTGTGACCGTACCGGCCGTGGGGCCCGAATTTCCGGCCGAGCAGACGACAATGATGCCGTGCTTCAGAGCATGAAAGGATCCGATCCCGATGCTGTCCTTGTAAAAGGGAACGGTGTTTCCTCCGAGAGAAACAGAGAGCACATCGACTCCATCGTGGATCGCCATATCGAATGCAGCTATCACGTCAGCGTCGAAGCAGTCGGTCCAGCACACTTTGTATGCAGCTACTCTGGCTCTCGGAGAACCCCCTTTTGCCGTCCCGTTTCCATATCCGAAGATGTTCGCATCGGATACGAAGTTACCGCCTGCAGTTGATAAGGTGTGGGATCCATGGCCGTCTGTATCTAACGGGGTTTCGACGGAGGAATTCGATTTTCCCTTGGTAGATGAAAGGTAGCCTTTGTTGAAGTATCTGGCTCCAATCAGTTTCCTTCAAGAACAAATGTTTTTTACCAACCAGAAATAAATGGAACTGTTTTTCAACCTCAAAAAAAAACTCTGATCAGCAATGAAATCATCACCTGTTGCAATGAAAATGTGGATCAGAACCAGTTTGACAAACTCCTCTCCATTTCGATGGGATTGGTCCCATTCCTTCATCACTGAAGCTCTTCGATTTGTACCAAACACCTGATAAGAAGAAATATAACCATCACTATCTATGAATTGGAGGCCCCAGGGTTGATTTGTTTGATGCATTTTGACGAAACCGGTATCGAGGTTTCCGATGATTGTATCTTCTCCAAATCTAGCCTTATTCCACAGCGATCCTGCGAGGATCTTGCCATCGTCCTCCTCGAGCCCTAGAAACTCCCACGACCTCGTCGTGTGCAATTTTCTTCCTCGATTCAAAAATACGGAAACGACGCCAGGATCACCTACAATGATCCGGAACACAGTTCGAAAACAAAATTGTTTCAAGCTTCTTCTTCGGATTTATCAGCGACTTACGCGATATCCGGAATGCATCGCCAACTTCGAGAACAGCAGCAAAGCCATTGATGTGTCTGGTGTAGGAGTACAGTATTGCATCCCTCGCCTTCTCGTAACTTAAATACGTATAATATGAACATATATACATATATAAAATTAATTAATTGATTACTAAAAAATGATATAAAAAATGTAGTTATTAGCAATTTATATTTTTGCAAAAAATATTCAAAACTGATCGTAAATTATATTTCTTTTGTTTTCAAAATTGAACAATTTATACCCGACGCCGTTAATTGATTGAAAAATTAACGTTTGACGTTGCAATTTATATTCATTTTGTTTTAGTCTCTGACAATTTGTATTCCGTCATTAGACGGAATATGTATAAATTGTTCAATTTTGTAATAAAAATAATATAATTTATAATTATGAAATAATAATAATATTATTATTTTTGGATTTATTATATTTTATATCTATTTTCTTTTCGATTTTTGTAAAAATATCAATCTTTTTTCATAATTGCAATTTATACCCCTTATGTTTCATTTTGTTGCAAAATATATCAAATTCCGTTTGATGACGTCATCAAATTGGGTATATTTTGCTAAAAAAATGAAACATAAGGGATATAAATTGCAACGAAAAATGTTAATTTTTCCGTTAGTTAACGGCGTTGGGTATAAATTGATAATTTTTGAAACAAAAGGGGTATAAATTATAATTATGAAAAAAGAAGAATATTTTTTATAAAAATCGAAAAGAAATAGAATATTTTTTGTAATAAACCATTTTTTTTTTTTTATAAAATCGAAAAAAAAAATAGTATAAAATGTTAGTAATCAAATATTAAATAGTTAAAATATATGACGTTAATAGTAAATTATTTTAGTTGGACTACGACTTGCCAACCAAGAGATCAAAATCTAAACACCACTCCACTCATTTTCCACTCTTCTCTCTCTTTCTTCGTCTCACCTTCCAAGAAAGGAAGCCAGAAACTGACGGTGCGATTCCGTGACGGTATCGTAGTAAGCGGATGTGAGTTCTTCTTCGGCGCGGCCATGGGAATGGCCTCCCATATAAACCACATACGACTGCACAAGTGCAATTAATTAATCACGAGATCAGGGACTTGTAAGAAATAAATTGCGAAACAAAAAAAATCGAGGGGGGGTACTACTGCAAATCTGACGTTTTCGAGCGAGGCAACGGTTACGATCAATGGGAAGAGAGCAAATGGAAGGAGGCGAATGGCGGTGGAGATGGCCTTGGGATTCATTCTTTTTTTTTTTCTCTCTGTTTGATTTATCTTTTCAATTGCGTACCTCTCTCCTCCGTATTTATAATGCCGGCCCCTCCCCGGTTCGTATAGGGACTACTTTGCAAATTTGCATAGTCATCACTGGATTCTATAATAAATCAGTGATAACAATAATAATAACAAGAAATAGCATTATTAAAATATGTAAAAATAATGGAATATAATTAATGATTTATCTCTATTTGAACATAGACATAAACTAGCCGTTGCTTTTTTGGCGCTACGATTTCCTGTTTTAGGTGCCGCGGACTATGAAATTCAACGCGTCTAGGGACCATTGTAAAATTTGAGTTGTCCCTATAAAATAAAATTGTGATGAGCCCACCTCCAGAAACAAATATTATTATTTTTGGATTTATTACATTTTATACCCTATTTATTTTCGATTTTTTTTTGTAAAAAATACAATTCTTCTTTCATAATTGCAATTTATACCCATTATATTTTATTTTATTGCAAAATGTACCCAATTATGTTTGATGACGCAATTATCCGTTTAATGACATCATCAATTTGAGTATATTTTGCCAAAAAAATGAAACATAAGGGGTATAAATTGCAAAGAAAAACGTTAATTTTTTCGTTAATTATCGGCGTTGGGTATAAATTGCTAATTTTTGAAACAAATTGAGTATAATTTGCAATTATAAAAGAATGAGAAGTATTTTTTGAAAAAATCGAAAAAAAATAGGATATAAAATGTCAAAAATATTATTATTTTTATTAAAAAATAATTTGACAATGATTGAGCTAAATTTCGTTATTTTAAGCCCAAAATAAAACGTTTCAAAGAAATGATTAATACATCGGCCCGTGCCTAAACCCTAAACCCAATTTAACTCGCCGCTATCTCTGCAATTGACAATCGCTGCCGGAAAATTACGCTCAATCCAACCGCGGAGGGAGGCGAAGGCGTGGAAATCATCGAATCCGGTGAAAATAGTTTCTCGAATCGTCCGACTAAGGTAAGGATCGAGGCCGAAGATCGACAGTAAGATTTCTTGAACCAAAAAAAAAAAAACTTGCGGTTTTATACTGTTCTTCAATCGTAAGATTTCTTGCAACTATAGTCTTCATTATCATTGAAAGGATAATGTATGTTTTTAGGGACGGTTGAAAGGGATACGAGATGTTCTTATTGAGTCTAATCGAACACACCTTCAGATTGTCTCCTGCACTTCTTGATCGTCCCCTCAAGGATGCCATTAAAGAGGAGCTTGGTTCCATCTTTTTGGACAAGGTTTGTTTCTAATCATGATTCCTTCTTCGTTTATACATGCTGTTTTTTGGTGATACATGTGCGTTTGGATGATGCAGGTTATAAAGGATTTAGGATTGTGCGCTGCCATTTATGATCTTAGATCGATTCAAGGCGGATTTGTGGTTCCAGGCGAGGGCGCTCCCACCTATACGGTACTGATGTTCTTTGTATTGCACTTAGTTTATATAGCAATGGTAAACCCTAAATCACGGATACATGCATCTTTTGTATAGGTGAAATTCAGGATGCTCGTTTTCTGCCCATTTGTCGGAGAAATTATCGATGCTCGTCTCAAGGAATCTACGAAGGACGGCTTACGCTGTAAGAACTTATCCTTGCTGTCTAAAGTTACTCTCACCATTTATTATGTAGACGGTTTTCGTCAGTGACGCTTGACTTCTTCGAGGATATCTACGTACCTCTCGCTTTCCTGCCAACTCCGAATCACTACGAACGCGACCCAAACCCGGAGCACAAGTAAGCATCGTCGTCGTCGTCATCATCATCTAAATCATTGTGGATCATTCATCTCTTTCTGAGTTTATTTCGTGTTTGTTGCGAAGGGATGGGGTTCTTTGGGGATGGGACTACGAGGAGGGCTCGTCGTACCCCATCGAATGGAGCGACGAGGTATTTCTCTATAAATAGTAATCAAATCGGACATGAAATCATAAACACAGTGCTTTCACATTTTTTGCAGATACGATTTAAGGTTCATAGTATAAACTTTCCTCCCCTACCTCTTCGACTGGCAGAAAATGATTCAGGGAATGTGAATCAACCCCCAAATTCCGATGATACAACGGATACGAAGCCATTTGCGCCGATGGTCATCACTGTAAGTTTACTGATTTTGAAAAACTTTGATGATAGTTTTCTAGTTTTTGGCATTTTATATCCCCTTTTACAGCTACATTCACTTTTCCCTTCTTGTAGGGTTCCATCGATTCTGAGGGTTTAGGCCCCATATCTTGGTGGGTATGAAAATAGGGTTTATTGCATTTTATACCCTTTTTATTTTCGATTTTTGTAAAAAATACCTATATTCTTTTATAATTGTAATTTATACCCCGTATATTTCATTTTGTGGCAAAATATACTCAATTCTGTTTGATGATTCATTATTCGCTTGATGACATCATCAATTTGGATATATTTTGCCAAAAAATGAAACATAAGGGGTATAAATTGCAACGAAAAATATTAATTTTTTCGTTAGTTAACGGCGTTAGGTATAAATTGCTAATTTTTGAAACAAAAGGGGTATAAAATGTTAATTTTTGAAACAAAATGAGTATAAAATGATATTATGAAATATAAAGTGTATTTTTTGTAAAATTTGAAAAGATGTGGGACATAAATTTTTATTTCCCCTTTTAAAATATCATTTATTTATCTATTTTTTGATGTTATTTACTCATATTATTATTATATTATAACAACAATTTATTATTTTATAAATTAATTATGTTTAAAATATTAAATGATTTATTATTTAAAAAAATATTTTTATAAAAACATTCCTTCCGCGGCTCTTATTTATAATGCCGGCCCCCCCCTGCCCGGCTCATATAGGGACTACTTTGCAATTTGCATAGTCATCACTCGATTCTATAATAAATCAGTGATAATAATAATAATAATTAGCAGTATTAAAATATGTAATAATTATGGAATATAATTAATGATTATCTCTATTTGAACAATGGACATATAAACTAGCCGTTGCTTTTTGGCGCTACGGATTCCTGCTTAGGTGCGGCGGACTCACATTTCTCTCTCTTCTCCGAGAACTGCGAAGGGGAACTGAATTTCTTTCGGTATTTGTGTTTATCTTGCTTCAGACGCTGTGTTTTCTTGTAGAAAAATATGATGTTTACGGAAGGGCTCGATGAAAGTGCCCTCAATTGGGTCCGTAGGGTTAGTATTTTATAAATGCGGAACTGAATTTTTTGTTGTTAAACTGCTGTTTTTTCGAGGCATTTGGTTATGTTGAAGATTTCGTAATTTTGGTCTTGCAGGCTTCTTCTGATGTGGAAGAGTCCGATATCAGACGAATGCTATCTAAGAAATTCGATTCAACTTACCCTAATCTTCCTCCATTGAAATTTCACTCGTCCCATTTTCTTCCCCCTTTGAAATTTCATGCCGGGTTACCGAAACCTCTCAACACTGTGAATCCAGGCGTCGAAAGTGATGGAGAACTATCAGACTTTTGCAATTACGACCACGCTGATGAAACGGAGAGCATAGGATCAGTTGAAAGTTATGGCAATCAATCTGATGATGATACTGTCAGTAGGCCTATTCAGGGATATGATGATGATTCATTGATTGTCAATGGAACCAAGAAGTTTAGTGAAATGCAGTTTAAGTCCTCCAGTATAAATAGAGGAGGATTGGAGGATCTTAGAGTTAATGTTCCTGGGAGTTTGAGGAAATTCACTCATGACAACGCGCAAACTTGCAGTGCATATGTAAGTACTAACTAACTTATATCGTTTGATCCCCTCCTCGATTTGGTACTTTTCAAATGTTACTAATGTTGACTAGCGTATGTAACTCATGCTGTCTGGTCCTCTCTTCATGGTGGCACATCATCCATTTTTTTTCTTATAATTCGAGAAATAATGTTGTCAATGCAGTGTACCCCCGTTGGAGGTGAGTGTCCGGACTTGGGAACTCCAAGTGCGCCCCCCATCTTGGATACTGAAACTGCTCCTGACATTGAGATTGGCGGTGGCGGTGAGAAGAGTTGTGACGGGCGGAGCAAAGAAAAACAGAATTCCTTCTCTGGGATATCTTTGGGAAGTAAAGTGGAAGTGGATCACAGGTAAATTGATAAGTTTATAAGGGTGCGACTGAGTACTTGATCAAAGTTTATAAGGCTTCAGAAAATGTAATAACCTCTGAAAAATGATGTAATTTTTCCTTTCAAATCTTATTGAGATCGGCACTCTTCGTTGTTTGTTCTACAGAAATCACCAAGAAGCTCCTGGTGAGAGAGAGTTTCCTCAATCCCTCAAGTGCGAATACAAAGTTAATAGCATACCTTATTATTGTGCAAGGTTACTACATGGCCTCAGATGATGGATTTTCATACTAGAAACAACTTCTCTTCATGACTGTTTGTTTTGTGTACTCTCAGTGGGCAAAATGCTTGGCAAGCTCTTGTTTCTTATGATGCTTGTGTTCGCTTATGCCTGCATTTATGGGCTAGAGGTTGTGCTGAGGCACCCGAATTCCTGCGTGATGAGTCTCTTCTCCTTCGTGATGCTTTCGGGTATGTCTCTTATTTTATTCAGTCAAGTGAAAGGGGTTCTAGAATAACATTATGCAGATTTTTTACCAATTTACAGCCCCGAAAACAACATATTTCTTTTCAATCTAAACTATTTGATGGAAATGCTAAAACTTGTACCCGAAAATCTGAACCCAATATCATGAAATTTGCTTTGCCATTTTGTTTTCCATAGGATATGTTATAATATGTTGTAGCCAGAAACTATTTATAACTTTTATTTTTTCGTTATAGGCTCCACAAACTCTTACTTCAACCTCAAGGTCTGAAACATAAGGAAGTGAATAAAAAGACAACAGAACAAGGCAGAGCCATAGATGCGAGGAGGACAGTTGGGAAGATCCGTTTGGAAGGTCTCATCTTCTATTTGTTTTCACTTTCTACACTTTTTATCTTCATTTCCCCATGAGATCATCCATTCCATTGCTCCTTTTTCAGTCAAGAAGCTTCGCATAGTACCTAGAAGAAAGCTGAGGAACACAAGCTCGATGAGAGCTCTAATCTACCAAACTGGGGCTGAGTATCTTCATCATGTTTCCTCAGTAATGAAACATAGAATAAATTCTCTGAAGTTCAGCTCACTTTCGTTTCCATCTGAAGGTTTGTTTTTTTAAATTTAAGTTATTATTGACTTCGGAAAAATAGAGGTTGTTCTGAATTTGTTGACTGTAGAATCAATGGTGTGCTTGGTTCGTCTCAAGAGCTTGGCAGACGAAGATGAAGTCGAGCCAGATTCAACCACAATACTGAAGCCTGGTGAATATCATGACTTGTAAGTGTGATGTCAAAAAATGTTTTGAGTTATATACAAATTCCTTGCTGTCGTTGATCATTTTTGCAACGAAACTCGATTCCAGTTACCCTGAAAGCCAAGGAGATGTACTCTTGCTTCAAGTTCAGGATGCCATGAAAAACATTCATGGGACTGCTATGATTTCGGTTTCCTCTCTCACTGACAATCATGTCAGTTTTCTTGACTTTTGTGGCCAAGAAATATTTTTCTCTCTGACAATCATGTGCACAATTTTGCAGAACGATAGAGTTCGATGGTGGTCTGTTCATGACAATGATCACGAATGTGTGGGGAAGGTCTTGCTTTCAATAGGAAGCACATTTACAAGTGATGATAATGTGTTTATGAAGGTTAGTATGATATGCCATTGATTCTGTGTTGATCGTATGAATTTTGACTTACTCTGGCTGATTTTTCTCCTGGCGGACTCAAACGAGAAAAATAGTCGATGTAAAATCCAATACGCATAGAACACTAACCACAATCGTAAATAGTCTTTTCTGTTATATATGGAGTTTATTTCTTTCTTTAACCTCTATGGGGACATAGAGAAACTTTCTTTCACCGTTTATCTGATCATGCATCCATATTCCGTATGGTGATTATAAACAATTATATTGCAGTTTTGATCATCAATTTATAACTATGGTTTCATGAAAGGATCACAATATTCATTTTAAGATTTTAACAGTAAGTTATGTTCTCTGCATGTCATGAAACAGAGTGGAACTATAGTAGAGACCTTAGCATATGATTTATTGATGGAAGCAGCAATGAGGGCACAACAGTTCAATGCTCGAAACCTGCATATCGACGGTCTATGGAAATGGATTCTTACGGAATTCGCTGATTATTATGGTGTCTCTGATTCTTATGCTAAACTAAGGTATGCGATTTTAAGGCTTTTGTAAATTTCATCAGAATGTATATAAAATAGGTGTTCAAAGCATACTCATGGTTAAGTCTTGAAATATGGTAAGTTACTTTTTTAAGCTTTCAGCTATGTCCAACTTTACACTATTTTGCACTTGCGTATATCTGACCTGCTCCACGAAATGTAATAGATTCTGATTAGGAATAGGGTCAATTTTTTTTTCAGAACTTAAAGCAAATATCTAAAATAGTCACATTGTATGTTTTTGTTTTGATTTCAATCTCATCATCGAAATTTTGGTGATCTTAAAAGGAAACTGAAAAAAATGAAGTGCGTTTTTGTGGTTAGTTTGGTATTCTTGATCGATTATGGCTTGAATTTGACATGATAATCCATTATTTTAAGGGTCAAATTAGTGCAGAGTCGATAAATTCTTGTTATTATATTTAGTGATATATTTTGTAAAAGAGGTTATATAAAAATGCAAAATTACCAAACTGAAGACGATAATTTGAATTTCGAGGCCTGATTCCGGTATTTAACAAATTGTATTTTTACTGAAGGTACCTGTCTTATATCATGAATGTTGCAACTCCCACTAAAGATTGTTTAGAAGTTTTGCATGAGCTTCTTCTCCATGTGTTGAAAGCCAGAAATCAAAGAAATTTGACGAGGCAAGAGGTACAAATATATATCCGAATCTGTTCTCATCGAATGGATCCTGTACTTCATCTCGGTTGCCTTAAGGTTCTAATGCTGCTTCATTTTTGTTTTGTGTTTTTTTCATCTTTCGATCCGTAGAAAAGTATATTGCTGGATTGTGAGACACAAATCAAGCGTCTTCTCGCGGATGTGTTTCAGAATTACAAATCTCTCGACGAATCATCCGTTACAGGCTTAGCAGATGTTTCTGTTCCAATATCGGAAAATGTGGCGCCAGCATTAGCTCCTGCTGTCAAACTGTATTCTCTTCTACATGATATTTTATCTCAAGATGCTCAAAATATTCTAAGAAACCATCTTCAGGTAAAAAAAAAAAAATTTATGTATCTTGCATCTCACCTTATAACACAATTTTGAAACTTTCTACAACAATTTCAAAAAATATTGTTTATAGATTTACTTTTGAGTTGGTTTGATATTGTGGATGCACTTTTTTAGATAGCAGCTATGAAGAGGTGCAGATTTCACATGCTCGAAACCGATGAATTTGTTTCAAGCAATTCAGAGACCGGTGTCTTGGATTCCGAAGCCATTTCCAAATCCTATATGAAGATGAAGAATCTGTGCATCAGCTTTAGAAAGGAAATTGCTGTTGATATCAAAATCCATAATCAACATATTTTCCCAAGGTAACAACATTGCCTGTTAGCTGTTCGTATTCAAACCAAATCGGTGAGAATTTTGATTCGATATTAAAATAAAATGGGCAATATCTCCTATTGGGGGGGACCATGCATGATTTAAAGATGAAGTCACATGTTTTGTCTTTGTTTTCCTCAATCAGATTGCATTATACTTATACACCTTGTAAATTTTAGCTCTTGTGGCTTTCTTCTTGATTTTACAGTTCAATAGACCTGTCAGCAATAACTTCAAGAGTTTACAGTACAGAATTGAGGAAAAGGCTTCAAACTTGCATTGCTTCATGGCCACCGTCTAGTCCAATGCCACATGTGAATGATCTTCTCGTCGCAGTGGTCGATTTCGAGCGGAGTCTCGAGCTATGGAACATCAGGTATCAAAGCCCATCAATAGAATGATGGTGTTATGTTTGTGTCCCACATTAAAATATAAATTACAAGAGTAGGTTCGATTGTATTTTCCGAACAGCCCTGTTCAAGGTGGGATAAATGCCAGAGAGTTGTACCATGATTATATCATGGTTTGGATACAAGATATGCAGCTTGAAATACTCGAAGTCTGCAAAGCAGAGAAGGTAGGTAGTAGTGCGAATTTTCTTCGACTTCTTTATTATTATTCTTTCGGAATTTTTTTTTTTTTTTTCGACAGAATTTGTTTCGTTCCTCCTGCAGGTAGCTTGGTCTGGTGTGGTAACCAAGTATTCGACCTCTTCATTTGCAGAGGAGATATTTGAGAAGCTGACAAGAATGGTGATGGAATATGAAGTTGTAACCAGTCGGTGGCCGGAATACACTTTGATATTGGAAAATGTAAGTTACTTTCGATCCTAAAAAAAGTTTTTAGAACTGAATATTATTATTACTTTGTGTTGTTACAGGCTGTGGCAAACATGGAAAGAGCCATAATAAAATCGGTCGAAAGGCAGTACCATGAAATATTGGCCCCTCTCAAGAACAGCATACCGAAAAGGCTCGGAATGCAGGTTCAGAAGTTGGCCGGAAGGCAATCCAATACGTATTATTCCGTACACCATCAGGTTAGTTAGTTAGTTAGTTTCCTCTGTTAAATTTATCGATATTGATCCCAATACACGTAGCTGTAACGGATTTACTGTTTTTTTTTTTCTCCCTTGTATTGTGACAACAGCTGGGAACTTTTCTGAATACGATCAAGAGAATTCTCGACGTTCTTCACTGCAGAGTCAAGGATAAACTGAAATCGTGGGCGACTTACCTCCCCTCATCAAATGGAGACAACGAGTCCAGTTTCGGCGAACAGATGAATGTCGTGACCGTCCTCCTCCGGACAAAGTACAAGAACTACATTCAAGCTGTCGTCCTCAAGCTCTCCGCCAATATGCAATCCGGCCGCAGCACTCGGCTGCAGAGGCTTCTGGAGGATACAAAAGAGGCCGACGGAGAAATGCAGATCCGAGAGAGGATGCAGCTGCTGAGTACCCAGATTTCCGACTGCGTCTCGAGCTTGCACGAGGCGTTCACGACCCAGATATTCATCGCGGCCTCCCGTGCATTGTGGGATAAAATGGGACAGGTTATTCATAACTTGTCTGCTGTTAATATTATTAATTTTTAATGGCTTGTGTTGGTTGAATCAGATTGTATTGAAGTTTCTGGAGGGGAGAAAAGAGAACAGAGTTTGGTACACTGGAGCATACCATGCCCTGGGAGTAAATAAATAAAATACATTCTTCTGAAACAACTCTTTTTTTTACTTGTGTTTGTTTGTGTGACAGACAACCATTTTATTTTATTTATTTCTGTGTGTTTTGTTTGGTTGTCAGATTTTGGATGATATATTTGCTTCCCAGATGCAGAGATTGTTGGGAAATGCATTGCAGGAGAAAGATTTGGAGCCTCCGAGATCGATAACCGAAGCCCGGTCGATTCTTTCGAGGGACAGTAACAATAGAATGGAATCATCTTCACATGATGTATACTTTTAGCCACTAACTATTATCATCAATATTTGTTCGGAATTGTTCAACATTTTAATGTTTGAAGGTGTATTTATTTGTTTCACTGTATAAATAAATTGGGTAACGCACAACACATCTGGACTCGGCTTCGGCTCTGGCGGGGTAAGTGTTCTTTAACGGTTATAAACCTTCGAAGCGTGACAGTAAAAGAGCTGAAAAATTCGTGATTTTAAGGCACTATTTGGAAGTTTTGGCAATCGGATAATTTTGGAAGACCTTAATCCAAATGATTTCTACTCAATAGTCAACGTGAAAATATGAATTGCATTTATTTTTTCTAAAAATTTTGGGTTTATTTCAAAAATAAATAAATAATAATTTGGGTTTAAATTAAATTGTGAAAAAGTTGAGGTATGTTTTTTTTTTTTTTTAAAAAAAAAAAAATTTGAAAAGTATAATTTTTTATATCACGTGTTGGGTTGTTACGAGATTTCATGTGTTTTCAGTTAGACTGATACTCTCGAGGGGCGCTTGACTTCCTCCTCCGCAATCAGTGAGGCGCTTACGATCGGAGATGGCGTCCGCCGCTGTGTCGAATCTATCTTCCGGCGCAATCTCCGTCGCCAAAGTGAAGATCGCGGGAGATTTGAAGAAGGCGTCGTTTAAGAGTCTGTCATTTGCGGCTTCCGACGTCGCGGCGGGGGAGAATCGGCTCCGATTGCAGTATCGCAGGTCTGGAAATCGATCGGAGAGACGGATCCCGATTATTGTATCTCCGAAATCAGTTTCCGATTCTCCGAACGCGCAGACGTGTCTCGATCCCGACGCCAGCACGGTACGTGATTCACCGCACCGCACTAGGGGCTTAGGCGACTTTGTTTTCGTTGATTGTGTGAAATTGTTGTTTCTTTGTAGAGTGTACTCGGCATCATTCTTGGAGGGGGAGCTGGTACTCGGCTTTATCCTCTCACAAAGAAGAGAGCGAAACCTGCTGTTCCTCTTGGAGCAAACTATCGGCTGATCGATATTCCCGTGAGCAATTGTTTGAACAGCAACATATCAAAGATCTATGTCCTCACTCAGTTCAATTCAGCATCTCTGAATCGCCACCTTTCGAGAGCATACTCAAGCAATTTGAGTGGATACAAGAATGAAGGTTTTGTTGAGGTTCTTGCAGCTCAACAGAGCCCAGAAAATCCCAACTGGTTTCAGGTACCAATCTCTTTTTTATCATTATCGTACACAATGCTCAGTTCCTGATACCAAATATATTCTACAAATTCCATTCAAATACTAAACCATAATCTAAAGCTTAAACATTGATTCTGTAATATCGAAATGTTATCCCATTAATCTAACGTCATGGTCGTTAGGGAACGGCAGATGCTGTTAGGCAATATCTGTGGCTTTTTGAAGAGCAAAACATACTCGAGTTCCTTGTCCTTGCTGGAGATCATTTATACCGAATGGACTACGAGAGATTCATTCAAGCACATAGAGAAACGGAAGCCGACATTACTGTTGCAGCACTCCCCATGGACGAGCAGAACGCGTCAGCATTCGGTCTGATGAAGATTGATGACGAAGGCCGCATTGTGGAATTTGCAGAGAAGCCGAAAGGGGAAGAATTAAAAGCCATGCAGGTATATATATATATCCCGTTGAACTCTTACCATTGTTCATGATATTATTGTTAGAAACATCATATACATTTTGTTAGGTGGACACCACCATATTAGGCCTGGACGACAAGAGGGCGAAAGAGAAGCCTTACATAGCAAGCATGGGAATATACGTTATCAGCAAGGATGTCATGATCCGTCTGCTAAGAGAAACTTTCCCCGCAGCAAATGATTTTGGAAGTGAAGTTATCCCTGGAGCCACTTCAAAGGGCTTAAGGGTATGATCTTTTTTTACCATTAATTTTATGCTACCCCCCCGTATTCTCTCTTCCTCTGATTCTGTTCTCCGAACAGGTACAAGCTTACCTGTTTGATGGCTACTGGGAAGATATCGGTACCATTAAAGCCTTCTATGATGCTAATCTAGGAATCACTAAAAAGCCGGTGCCGGATTTCAGGTATAAGCTCTGCTCTTATTCTTTTTCTTCTTTTTGTTTCTCAGACTCATCAAACTAAAAGACAGACACCATTTTTCTTTTCTTTTTTTTTCATGAATTCAGTTTCTATGATCGCTCGTCTCCGATTTATTCCCAGCCCCGTTATCTTCCTCCTTCCAAAATGCTGGACGCAGATGTCACGGATAGCGTCATCGGGGAGGGCTGTGTTTTTAAGGCAAGTCTGTATATATAAAAAAAAAAAAAAACTTCATTCCTGGAGTGAATAAAATGAGTTTGGAAAACATTGTTTCATCAGAGCTGTAAGATCCGGCACTCGGTGATCGGATTGAGATCGTGCATATCGGAAGGTGCCGTCATCGAAGACTCGTTGTTGATGGGCGCTGATTATTATGAGGTAACTTAACTAACTTTTGCCGTTGTTAAAATCTTAGTTCTAATAAATAAAGTGTTTCGATCAGACGGAGGCGGACAGAAGACATCTCGTTGCGAATGATGGCGTCCCTATCGGCATCGGTAAAAACTCCCACATCAGGCGAGCCATCATCGACAAAAATGCTCGAATCGGGGACAATGTGAAGGTAGGTAATGCATAAGCTATCTATCTCTTGTCTTGCTGTGTTGTGAGCCATGTAAGTAAAGAAGATAAGTTGTGGATGGAATGCAGATAATCAACGGCGATGCGATCGAAGAGGCGGCTCGAGAGAGCGACGGATATTTCGTAAAGAGCGGCATCGTGACGGTAATGAAGGATGCTTTGATCCCCAGCGGTACCACCATCTAAAAACTCTCCTTCACGTTGGCTTTTTTACTTTTCAGCTCCTAGGCTTAATTATTTTTTGGATTTTGTTTATAAGAATCGAACAAATATAATTAATTTTACGATACTGTAATTTAATTACGGAATAAATAGATTTTTATGTACAAATTCTGAATAAAATGGTCGCCATTGTTTGTTATAATGTATTATCGATCTCCTCCTCAATCTTGGCCTCATCCTCCGCACGTGCCACGTCATAAGTGGCGTGAACTCCGACGAGCACATAATAAACCACCATGACGGCGGTGCAGATCACGAACCTCCACACGGCGACGGCCCCCAGCGATCCCAACAGAAACACGTTCACTCCGATCGACATCGCCGGCAGCCACGGAACCATCGGCACCCCCCAAACCTTCGGACTCCTGTGCTCGGATACCAGCGCCGCCATTCCCAGAGTCCCCGCCCCCCACGCGCCTCCGCACGCCGCGTACCCGGCCGCCCCGCCCTTCCACCCCAAGTTCCACACCAGCGTCGTCCCTATCGACCCGCCGAGGATCACCGCCAAACACGCCGCGAATTTCGCCAGATCCCGACTCGGCGTCACCCCCTCGACGCAGTACCTCCTCACCAGCAGCGCGACGGCCATGAGCATGAAGATGAAGAGGGTGCTGAAGGAGAACACGCTGGACAGCACGTCCAGGCTGGAGAAGAGCGCCACGACGCAGCTGAAGGAGGTGACCAGCAGCGTGGCGTAGACCGGAGTACCGGTCCTCGGGTGGATCAAGGCGAAGAAGGGCGGGATCATGTGCGTCCTCGCGATCTGAGTGGTGTACCTGGCGACTCCCATGGATCCGACGAGCAAACTCGTCGTCATCCCCTTCAGGGCCACGATGCTGACCAGGTACTTGGCCCACTTCATTCCGATCTGCTCGAAGGCGACGGAGTAAGCTGCGTTGACGTCGACCTCGGTGTACTTGACCATGTAGGCCAAGGCCAGGGACATGAGGCAGTAGACGACGGTGATCAGAGACATGGAGCCGACGAGGCCGATGGGGATGTCCCTCGACGGCTTCTTCACTTCTTCGGCCATGTTCGCGACCATGTCGAAGCCGGTGTAGGACCAGAAGACGACTGCCGAGGCGGTGAATACGCCTTTCGCGCCGTAGGGGAAGAAGGGGATCAGATTCTCGGCCCTGCCGTGGATGAATCCGGTGACGATGATGAAGACGATGACGATGACGCCGAAGATGGAGCCGATCCAGTTGAGGATTGAGGTGCCTTTCGTCCCCAGGACTGCGATTCCGTTTCCGAGGAGGAGGATCGCGACGGCGATGGGGTCGAGTAGGTTGAAGCCCTCGGGGAGGGAATCGATTCTGAATCGGAGGAAATCTGGGTTGTTGCTGAATATGCTGGCGAGGTATGAGGACCAGGAGCGGCCCAGGCCGGCGGAGCCGAGGAGGGCTTCGAGGAGGATGTTGGCGGCGGCGATGAAGGCGACGAAATCGCCCAATTCGATGCGGAGGAAGGAGAAGGATCCGCCGGCGACGGGGATTTCGACGGAGAATTCGGTGTAGCAGAGGACGGAGAGGAGGGCGGAGAAGCCGGAGAGGGCGTAGGAGAGGACGATGGCGGGGCCGGCGTGGTCGTGGAGCTCTTGCCCCGTGATGCTGAAGATTCCGGAGCCGACGACGGAGCCGAACCCGAGCCAGATCAGATCCCACCACGTCAGGCACTTCTTCATCTCGTTCTCGGATTGGCGGCGGCAATCGACGAGCTCGGTTTCGTCGGAGGAGCGGCGGAGTACGCGGTCCCTGAGGCGGCGGGGAGAGTCGGCGAGGGCGGAGAGGTATGCGGACAGGTTTCGGAAGGAGGGTTCAGGGAAGAAGTCCTGCTTGCTGAATCTCCAGTAGGATTTCTGGGAAACGGAATCCATCGGCGGCGGCGGCGGAAGGAGAAGCGTTGTTGGGTGAGATGAAGAATCCCACGATCCGAATCCCATTCCCATTTATGAACTCTTCAGTTGAGATTTTTTTTTTTCGATTCCGAGAATCAAGGAATTGTGATTCAGCCACAAATTTTTTTCCAATCACATTCAATTTCAGTTTTCCACAGTCCGGAAAATTCATTCATCGTGTTCCTCCGAGGGCGAGAAGGCCCTACGTGTCAAATCAAATAATTTTTTATTTATTTTATTTTATTTATCAATATTTATTTTGATTTGAAGAAGAAAATTGGGCCGGCCCACTTTCTGGTCCAAGTCCAGGTGAAGAAGGGAATTATAAATATTATTTATTTTAATTTATATCCCTTATTTTCGATTTTTATAAAAAATACCTCTATTCTTTCATAATTGTAATTTATACACCTTATGTTTCATTTTTTTTGCAAAATATACCAATTTCATTTGATGACGTCATTATTCGTTTGATGACATCATCAATTTGGGTATATTTTGCCAAAAAATGAAATATAAGAGGTATAAATTGCAACGAAAAATATTAATTTTTTCGTTAGTTCACGGCATTTGATATAAATTGCTAATTTTTGAAACAAAATTAATATAAAATTCCATTATGAAACATAAGGAATATAAATTGTCATTTACCCATTGTAAACAGATTATTTTTGCAGAATCGAGAATCCTTCTCGGCCGATAAAAATCCTTCACATGGAATCTCATGCTTTATTTATATAAAAAAATGGGTGAGATATGTACGAGTATTACAGTAGTAGTAGTGTTGTGAATCTGATATGGAAATTAAGTAAAACCATGCAATTTGTTATACGGGATCCTCGCTCACATCTACGAGGCATAGATTGATTGATGCTGATCTACATTGTGTAATTTTGGTAATTATTTGTTTCCCATAGATATAGTTATTAGCGTTTGTATTCATGATTCTTTCGTAGTTCTGTTCTTAGTGTGAATAAGAGTTTTTCCAGTATTCCGCCAACTTTTCATCGTGGTATCAGAGACAAAAGGATAAGCAGGTTTGACTGTCAATCAGTGATGATAATTCTCCTTTCACGATTCACCCGGCAGATGGCTTATCTCCTCTTTTGTCTACCGGATATTTAAACGGAGAAAATTTTCTCACACGGCGACCCTCAATCAATATTGTAGTATATCATATATTTATAAAAAAAACTGGCACCGGGCACGAGTTTATTACAAAAGTAACCATCGCACAGTAAAATTGTTTCAAAAATGACCATCCTCTTTTTATCTCTCTTTTTATTTACAAAACTAACCATCCTTTTT
>KE526774.1:0-15406 GCA_000441915.1 Genlisea aurea | reverse complement strand
TAAATTGTTCGATTTTAATAATAAATTAAGTATGTCTGAAAATTAACACTAAATATGATACAAATTAAAATAATTTATGTCATTAGAAAAAAATTTAAAATATTTCGATTGACTTATTTTTAAAATGTATGACATTTATTATTAAAATCTATAAAATTTATGATTTAAATTATATTTATAAAATAAATATGGTAAAATTTATTGGTTGGGAAAACAAATATCAATAATTTTTTTTTTAAAAAAAAAAAATTATATATTTTAAATATAATTTTACCGGGTCAAACCGGGTTTAAACCCGTAACCGGGTCCCCTCCCTTTTTGGGCCTGATTTGCGATATAAAAGCTGGGTTAAACCCAATCGTTTGCTCTGGTTAAACCCTTGACGCCGTTCGTTCTCAATGGCCGCCGCCCGGTCGCTGTTGTTTCGGTCTTTCGCCGCCGGCAACCTCCACCTGTTTCCCGCTGTTTCCCGTTCCTACACCACCTCCCCCTCCGCCGTTTCGTTTCTGAAATCTTCAATTTTGTTCCGTATCCGACCACTCGCCGCCGCATCTTGCGGCTCCTATTTCCGGCGGACGATTCCGACTTCTTCAACAAGGGGATTCGCCACACGTCAGACCTCGTCTTCGCTAAATGATCCGAACCCTAACTGGTCGAATCGGCCCCCAAAGGAAACTATTTTGCTCGACGGATGTGATTTCGAGCACTGGCTAGTCGTCATGGAGAAACCCGAGGGAGATCCTACACGAGATGAAATCATCGATAGCTACATCAAGACACTGGCTATGGTCGTCGGAAGGTCCGTTTCTTCTGCCTGTATTCGTAGATTGTGCTGTGTTCACTGTTTTTTTTTCTCACGAATTGCTTAGATTAGTATACCAAATGCTTGTTTTCTCTCCCTCATCCGGCTGAGTATTGTAGAACCTGTAATGATGATAATTGATAATTTGCAGTGAAGAAGAAGCAAGGATGAAAATCTATTCTGTCTCAACAAGGCATTACTTTGCATTTGGAGCCCTTGTTTCTGAAGATCTCTCATACAAGTTAAAAGGTGATTCGATTCATTCCGTTGCTTTGTTGTCTCCAGAATCTTGACGTTTTGGCTTTGAAACTGCAGAGCTGCCAAGAGTTAGATGGGTTCTCCCTGACTCTTACCTGGATGTCAAAAACAAGGATTATGGCGGTATGTTCATTACTGCTCAATTTCTGTGTTCATGATCATCCTAAAGAGTTCGATTGATATGCTCATCTCAGGTGAACCATTTATCAACGGACAAGCCGTGCCCTATGATCCTAAATACCACGAGGAATGGGTAAGGAACAACAACCGGGCGAACGAGAGGAATCGGCGAAACGACAGGCCTCGCAACTTTGACAGGTCGAGGAATTTCGAGAGGCGGCAGCAAATGCCGAATCAAAGCGGCTACGGCGGCAACAGTTTCAGCGGAACTTCACCGCCGCCGCCAAATGCCGGTCAACCGCAGCAGCCCAACTTTGCTCCCAGCATGACGCCGCCAAATGCCGGTCAACCGCAGCAGCCCAACTTTGCTCCCAACATGCCGCCTCCTCCTGGTTCTATGGTCGGCGGTCAGCAGCAGCCTGGCTACGTCCCCAACGCGCCGCCACCGCCACCGCCTAATCCCCCTCACTCCGGACAAATGGGATATCCGAATTATGGCCCCGGTGCTCCTCCGAACAACAATCCCGGTTACATGAGGCCGCCTCCGAACAACGCTCCCTACCCATCAGGCCCCAACAGCGGCGGACCGCAATACCAACCGGGTCCCACAAATGGGCCGCAATATCAGCCGCCGCCTGGTCCAGGAGGCTTTGCTCCGAGAGGCGGACCGCCGCCGAGTCAGGGACAGTTTGAGAATCCCAATTTCCGACCTGGTGCGAATGGCTTCTCGCAGCCGGGATCCGGTTACAACTCTCCCAACGGTGGATATGTTCCGGGAGGCAATAATCAGTCTACTGGTCAGCAGCATCAAAACATTCCTCCTCAGACTCAGAATTTTCCTAGCAGGGATTACTGATCGATCGGTAACAAGTTGAACAATTTAGATGTCTTTATTTACTGGTATTTTCATGAACCTTTTAATATGTTGATATACGTGTGGGTGTTGTTTTTTGTTCTGTTTCTGTGATAAGAATGGATGTTTTCTCATTTCTGTGATAACATTGTAAACATTTTCATCATGTTTCAAATTTTAAAATGATCACTTTATAATTTCATATTTTACGATTTATATCGTAATGGTTATTTTACAATTTATATAAAAAATTTATAATTTTTTAAAACATATATGTTATACAAATATAATATTTTTATAATATGTATAGTATAAATTGTAAATTATAAAACATGTATATTATAAATTATTATTTTTAATTAAACAAATATAGTAAAATTTGTAACTTAAAAAATGCCTAAAAACCCAATCCCTATGTCAAAAAAATATTTGCATGTCCGTACGATTTGGGCTTAATATTTTGGGCCTATTTTGATATAGGCCCATTAAGAAGAGTTTTTTTTATTTGCTTCTCCATCGTGCCATAGTTAGAGAATCGTCGAATTAGGGTTTTCGCAATCTCGCAATGGACCCGATTAAGAGGCGGAGAGTCGACGAGAATGGGGCGGCGGTGCCGTTGCCGGTTGCGGTGGCGGTGGCCGTGGCAGATACTGAATCCATTAACATGCTTAACGTCAACGATGCTCTTAAAATTTTGGAGCCATTAACTCACGACCAGATTTTGGGTGTTCTACAAAACGCTGTCCTGAGACATCCAGATGTCTTGGACGCTGTACGGACTTTTGCGGACCGAGATGTTACGCAGAGGAAGCTTTTCATTCGTGGTTTGGGTTGGGAAACGAGCACCGAGAAGCTCGGGGCGATTTTCTCCAGTTACGGCGAATTGGACGAAGCCGCCGTCATCCTCGATAAGTACACTGGTAAGTCTAAGGGCTATGGATTTATAACTTTCAAGCACATTGATGGAGCAATCATGGCTCTAAAGGAGCCTAGCAAAAAAATTGATGGTAGGATGACGGTTACGCAGCTTGCCTCTGCTGGTGTGTCGACTGGCGGAGCAGCTGGGGTAGGTGGTGTTGGCGGGGCGAGCAATCCGCGTGATGTATCTGCGAGGAAAATTTATGTATCCAATGTGCCGTATGATATGCCATCTGAGCGTCTTCTTCAACATTTTTCTATGTATGGGGAGATTGAAGAAGGCCCTCTGGGGTTCGATAAAGCTACGGGCAAATCAAAAGGGTTTGCCTTGTTTGTTTACAAAACCGTTGAAGCTGCCAGGGCATCTTTGGTAGATCCCATCAAGAAAGTCGATGGTCACCAATTGAGTTGCAAGCTGGCTGTTGATGGGAAAAGAGCAAAGCGCACCGGGGATGCAACGGGTCCCACAGGATTTCCGGGAAGTAATCAGGGTAATGGGGATGGTATTGGCCGTGCTATGAATGATCAGTACGTTGTCGCTGGCGGGGTTGGTGGTCCTTATGGCGATTATTCCGGTGGATTAGGAGTGGCGGGTGGCGGTGGTGCTGGTGTTGATGGTTCAGGAGTATTAGCTTCTGGTAACCTAAACCCATGGTTGAATTTAGGTGCCAATAGTGGTTCTAATTATGGTGGCCCTTATGCTGGTGGTTCGAACTATGGCGGGCCTTATGCTGGTGGTGGTTCTAATTATGGTGGGCCTATGGTTGGTGCATCCGGAGGCCCTGCAAATGGCTTAGGATCACTTGCAGGGTTAGGTGGTGGTGCTGCCGGAGGATATGCCGGTGGATATGCCGGAGGTTCAGCAGTTAGTGGTGCAGGTGGAGCAAGTGTTGGAGGTGCTGGTCGTGGTTCATCGTTATATGGTTTTGCACCTACTTCCGGTCCAATGGCTTCTGGAGAGAAGCTAGGACATTATGGCCTATCATCTGGTGGATATCATGGGCCTCCTAATCAGCCATCAGGTGCCTCTAAGGTTCGGCCCGGGGGTGGTTATCAGGGACCGCCCCCTTACTACTGAGGTAGATCCTTGTTTCTGACTGCCCTTTTCGTTGATTTTTTGAAATGATGGGGTTGATTTTGCATGTGCATTTCGCTTCGTTTATTCTGTTTATTTTCCTTCATCTTTTGCATCCTTTTTGTGCTGCATCTGATTTGGGATTTTTGGAGTTTTATCTGATTTTTAATTCGTGGTGTTCTTTCTGTTCTATGATCTATCTTCAAATTTGAAGAGAATCAACTTTTCGAATTGGCGATATTTCCATGTGAAGCTTGACTCAGGTCGGCATTTTGAATTTGTTTGGTTTCACTTTCACAAACTAGATGTGACTGATTAATCCTGATTATGCAGCTGCGTTCCATATAACCGATGCCGAATTAGTTCATTGATCTGTGTTTTTTTTTTTACCATTGAGATTGATGGATATTCTTTCTGTGCTATTGTTGAAGTTTATGGGAATTTTCTGCCTATTGCTTTTTGCAGTTTTTTTAATTATGGCCTTTTAAATTGTATGCTATTTAATTCGCGTTGCATGCTTATACATTCATGCCACATGTGGCAGCTTCTTTTCTTGAATGAAAACGATATCTTGGATGGGATGTCTTGTTTCCGTAAAATGGCATATTTGCATTAAAATGCTTCCGTAAGGATTTTCATGATTCATAAAAGATGTGATTTGCTGTGGTTCGTAATCTTTTGTGTATGCAGGACAGAAGTAAGATTTTTCGATCAGGGAGTGATCCTTTAGTTCCCATCTACTGAATTGACACATTTATTAACAGCATTATTGTTTTGGGATTAAAAATGAAAAATTAAAATTTAGAGCTTACAGATCAGATATTGCGTCATCGGATGTTGTGGTTTGAGTGCACTTATGATTAGTGTTAGTCCATGAGATTGAATTGAGTATTTTTCGTAATCTTACTTTTTGTCTGCTCTACCTCACTCTCTGATTCAAGATCGTAGAATTTCTACTTCTTCGTTATTGCTCAAAATAAAAATTATTATTTCATTGCTCTGTAGCATGTTCTTTTACCGGCTGGATTTATTTCTTTTTAAGACAATGAATGCATTTGGTGTCCTTTAGTCGCAGAATCCATTAATATTTTTGCTTTTTGCTTCATCATCAATTCATTTGTATCTTCCCAGAATGTTATAAGCTCTTTGTTGGTAGGATTAAGTAAGATACTTTTGGCTCCCCATATAGAGCTGACATCATAGCGTCTTTTTTCGTATTCTTTAGATTTCATTGCCTCTTGTGGTGAGAGTGAGAGGGCATTTTGGAAACGTGAATTCTGTGCATTTCATTGCCTCTTGTGACTATTTTTGCTGGAGTATTTTTCCGGTGTCGTTTGGAAGCTGAATGGTTTAGTGTTTTTGGAACTGATGCCTTGATTCAGGAGTCATGAGCGGCTTCTTGGTGGATTCGCGAAGTGTGGCCTGTTAATTTTGATATGTGTTGTGCATTTTGGCTTGATCTTCATTTTCTTCTACACCTTGTAATGGAAGGATTTGCGGGAAAATGGTAGTAGCTTCTGGCTTGAAAGGAGGGACTGTTGTGTTCTACTTTTGGTGATTGCTATCTGTTTTTTGTTTCTACTTATTGAGTTGATGCATTTATATGTTGATTAAAGTGTGTGTATATCTCTGTCTATCTATCTGAGTTGGTCTTGTGTGATTTACTTATCCCATTCGAGTCTCTTGGGTGCATATGCTGCTGAATTGAGTTTTACATTTCTGTTTCTGCATATATATAATATATATATGGAGTGATCGAAATATTATATGCTGATGAATTATATGCTTGCATTGTTGTTCTTAATACTGAGTGGAGTTTTTGAACGCCATTATTGACTGTCTTCTTTTTTCTCTCGACTTTGCTTCATCTTCTTCTCTGTGCTGCTGCCTGCTGGTATTTGTTTCATGATTTCTTTATACTGAGTCTGAGTGGTCTCTGGTTTGTTTCTTATATGAGATGATGGGACATTTTATGTACTACTTACTATATATATATGTAATGTTTTTATTTTTATAATAATTACTATTTAACTTAGTGTGTGTAACAATAACTAATTTTATTGCTACCTGTTATTTTAGCTTGCTTCTAACTGACTTTTACTTTTTTTTTCTTAAATTGATTTTAAATGTTATTGGGACGAAATCTTATACCATTAAATTTTACGTGTGTTATTGTTGACTAGTGAAGTAGTTGTTGAGTAAGATCAGTAAAGTGTTTAGGGTAGGATTTAATTATATTTTATTGATTATGACATGTTTATAATTAATTATAAGTTATAATAATGGGACCTGTGTGTGTGTGTGTTTCGAGGTCATATGTTTTAGGGTTCTCCGCAGAGTCTCCATTTCCACTCGATTCCCTGGAGCGATAGACGGTGATGGCTGCGGTGGTGAGATCTGTTCTCCGACGGAGTGCTAAGGAGAAGGCGGCTTCCTCGCGGTGGTGGATTCGTGGATTCTCTGCCGAGGCAGCGCCGGAGAGGAAGGTGACGATTTTGGGGGCTGCGGGAGGGATTGGACAACCGCTCTCGCTTCTGATGAAGCTGAATCCTCTCGTTTCCAGCCTTTCGCTCTACGATATTGCCGCAACGCCTGGAGTTGCCGCCGATGTCGGCCACATTAATACCAGATCTGAGGTCCGTGTTTTGTAATCTGCGCCGACTTTTTTTTTTTTTTGACTGACGATCGATTTTTGGTTTCATTAGGGTTAGAAATTTTTCGCTGTGAATGTCGTTAGAATTTCTTGTCTGCTGATGATTTCGGAGTAGCGTTGTGCTCCCGTTTTCTTCAGCTCGATTGATTCAGCTTTTTCTGATGCTTATTGTCTTCTGTAAAGGTGAAAGGCTACGTTGGAGAGGAACAAATAAAAGAGGCTCTTGAAGGTTCTGATGTTGTCATAATTCCAGCCGGTGTGCCTAGAAAGCCCGGAATGACTCGAGATGATCTCTTCACGATCAATGCCGGCATTGTCAAATCTCTCATCGAGGCCGTTGCCAAGTTTTCCCCCAAAGTACCGAACCCTATCCTCCTCGATTATGCATTTTGATATTCATGAAATTTTATTCATTCAGGGGACTGACTACTACTATCATTGTTTCGCATCGAAATTTCAGGCTCTAATCAACATGATCAGCAACCCCGTAAATTCAACTGTCCCGATTGCAGCTGAAGTTCTCAAGAGCAACGGTGTCTACGATGAGAAACGACTCCTCGGCGTGACAACTCTCGACGTCGTGAGGGCCAAGACATTCTATGCTGGAAAGGCAAACGCCAATGTAGCCGGTATGATTCTGCATGCTACGTTTCTGAAAGATATTCATATTACCGAAAAAACCGTGTCCCGTTTCCTTATTTGCAGATGTGAAGGTACCGGTCGTTGGCGGCCATGCCGGAATCACCATCCTCCCCTTATTCTCGCAGGTAATCAATCTGCTTCATGTTCCTGGTGGTTAAAATTTAGAAACTTACATACCGAATCCGATCATTTTTTTTACGTAGGCCAACCCTAAAGCGAATCTGTCCCACGATGTCCTTCATGCTCTTACCAAAAGAACCCAAGACGGCGGGACCGAAGTCGTCGAAGCCAAGGCCGGAAAAGGTTCAGCTACGCTTTCGATGGCGTAAGCTGCTTCTCTCTAAATCCCCTCCCGACCACGTAGAAGTTTGTTTTCGACAAAGTGTTTTGAAAAAAATGCAGGTATGCCGGGGCGCTATTTGCCGATGCTTGCTTGAAAGGACTGAACGGAGTTCCGGATGTCGTGGAGTGCGCTTTCGTGCAGTCGAATATCACTGAACTCCCATTCTTCGCTTCCAAGGTTTGTCCACTTTATTTTTTTACCACTAAACTTATACCCGAAACAAACATATATATTTATCGTCAGTTTATGATTAAAGATTGGAAATGTGTGGGTGTGTATCATCAAATAGAGAGGTGTTGTTAAGTGTAAGAAGGGGGGTGATTTTGTGGCAGGTGAGATTGGGAAAGAATGGGATCGAGGAAGTGTTGGGTTTAGGCGATCTATCGGATTACGAACAGCAGGGACTGGAGTCGCTCAAGTCGGAATTGAAATCCTCCATCGATAAAGGTATTTCCTTCGTCCACAAAGCCTAAGTAACACCCCACCCTTGACCTTCCCCCCTCATTTTTCCCTCATGCAATAATGAATGCGTGGTGAGTGATGCTACACCCCCCACCACTTTCTTCATGCCTAATTTAATGTCTTTACGAGGTACGTTTTTCCATAACACTCACTGCCTGGCCTATGAAAACAAACAAAAAAGGTGTTGTGAAACAATGATACATAACACTAAAGAAGCACGAGAGTTTTTTTTTATTTTGTTTACTTATAGGTTAGAAGCGTAGCGGAACGGGTGCCGCCGGTGAAGCATTCTCTGTAGCCACCGCCTCCGCGGCTCCGCCGGCAGACAGATGAAGCACTCCCTCTCTCCCCCGTCCTGCAGTATCTCGAACGCATCCAGATACATCTCACTCGTCATCGGTATGTCGTCCATCTCGTTCAGACACTTCACCGCCGCGGATAGGGAGTAATCCGGTGGCGGGGGCGGAGGAGGAGAGACGACGTCTGCGCTCGGTTTCTGATGGATTTTCTCCTTCGTCATGCTCTCCAGCTTCGCCATGCAGTTCCTGAACTCGCTGATCAACAACCCTCCTCCTCCGTCGTCGTCGTTCACCATTGACCTGATCGGGCGGGCCTCGAGGCCGGGAGGAAGGACGTCTGCGTTTCTAGGGGACCGGTTCTGTTGGAGCCACTGGTCGAACTTCAACAGGGAATGCCCCGTTCGGGGCTCGGGGCACCTCCTCTTGCGGCCCGACAGGATGGCATCGGCGCCCGGTTGGGACTTGAGGACGGGACAGATCCCGTCGCTGATGTGGCGGAGGAGGTGAGTGGTGCCGCTCTTTTTGGAACAGGTGAAGAATTTGCGGCAGTGGTTGCACTGGCACTTGCAGCAGCTCCCGTCCTCGTCTATGATCTTGGAGAAGTGCTGCCAGACTATCGACCGCACTTTGGCGTCTTTTTTGACCGTCTCCGTAGTAGTCTTGCTGCCGCCGGATTGGCCGTTGGGATCGAGAATGAGGACGCTGTTTGCATCTTCCATCTATCTACTCCTCTACCGACCGATCTCTGAAACACAACAAGAAATAATAAACGTGAAGAACAATGAATGGCTGCTCAAAACTCGAAACTCGGATGGTTAGGTTAGTTAGTTTGACAAGGGAAAAGAAATGCACAACAATATCGTTTCGAGGTCGAGGAAAGCAAAATCTAGCAATGGCGAACAGACAACACGAGCAGCAGCATAAAAGTAGTAATAAATGAATTCTTGATTTCACAGCATCAGCCCAGCCCTAGTTTTTGATTTCACAAGCAAAAACGACGACGCCATAAGAAAATTCACATCGAGACAGTCCCTCAAATCAGATTTATCCACCACCAATCAACGATTATCTCAAATTCCACAAACCGATTCATTTTCAGAATCCAGTTGAATGAGCAGATCCTCAAATGAAAAACAACAAACTAAAACTGGAGCCAACTATACAGATTATCGATCGAAGAAATTAACACCATTACCTTACCCTAGCGGAGAAGATAGCGGCGAATTGACGAGGCAATGAGCGTGACTCCGGATCGGCGAGCCCTATAAGAAAGAAAGACAATTGGATTGTCGATCGGGTCCGGGCGGGCCGTAAATGAGGCCCGAATAGAGAAACGATGATGGGCTGGGCCGGAGCCCAATATCCATTCAAGAGTTAGAAACAAGGTCATTTTCATCTCCGGCTTCCGCTAGCGGCGTTACGCCTATCTGAATTCCGATGCTCCGGAATGAGGAATATTTCAATTTTTAACAGAATACCAACCAATTCGCCGGCGCGTGGCGTTACACGGCTATCTGAAGAATTCCTCTCCTCACATCCAAATTCATAAAAATAACCAAAATATTATTTTCGTAACATATTGTTCATTTTTCTATACAATTTGCAAATTTTTATAAAAAAATTTGTTCATTATGCTTGCATCTCCTAACTTTAAATTTAAAATTTTCTAATTATTTTTAATCATATTTATATATTTTAATTATTAAATTATATCTATTGTTGCATGGCCATTAATGATAGGTGCTACAAAAATGGACAATTATGCGTTATAAAAAAATATCTTGCCCAACTCTGAAGCTGACGGTGACTGACCTGGCCGTGACCGTGCCTGACCGGACCATTTTGGCGGTTTTCCTTTTCGGCTTCACGTGTGGAGCTCATTTTGGACTCACTGTCGGACTCTCTCCGCCTCACGATTCACACTCCCTCACTATCCGGCTGTTGCTGCTGCTGCCGGAGAGGAATAGAATAATGGCGACTGATTTCAAATCCCTGCCGATAGTCGGTGAATACTTTTTACTCCGTTTCTTATTCGTGCTTGATTTGTCGGTTGTTTTAATGGCGGCGGTGTGAAATTTCAGATATCAGCGCGCTCGTGGAGAGATGTGACGATCCGAATATGGAGAAAGACGAAGGTGTGATTGATGTCGTACGGAATTTAGATCGGGCTTGCAGGCGATCCGGATTCTTCTATGTGGTAAAATACGATGCACTTTCTCTTCTCTTCTTCATGCATTTTTGTACTGTAAACACCGTCGATTCGATGATCTGAGTATGACGTGCGGTTTAGGACGAATTATGGTTTTCGATTTGAGGCAAATCTCTTATCTTCTTCTATTGTGTCATGTGGATTGTTGATTAGATCTTTCTGCCTCTACTGCTGATGCTGAACAGCGAGTGTTTTTGCAGAAGGGGCATGGGATTTCGGATGATCTTCTAAAAGAAATGAGAAACATATCTCGGAATTTTTTCCATGTACCTTACGAGGAAAAGATCAAAATCAAACTCTCTGCAGCAACTGGTTACAGGTTAGCATAAATTCAGTTCCAAATCTTGAAGTTTACGGTGTTGGTTAGAAGATTGAAACTTGTTTCACATTGAAAACCTAAGAAAATAAAGAGTGAAGTAGTATATATAAAAACAAGTATTTTTAAATGAGTCGATCTTTTATGAAGTTTAGATTCTCAGTTTAAGTTTTTTCGAGGCTGTATCCATTTTGAATTCGATTCATCCCATGGAATTTAATGGAAAATCAGAGACCATTTGGCTCAAATCAATAGCACTTGTTTGTTTTTTTCGCATTTCAGAGGATATCAGCACGTTGGAGAAAACGTGACAAAGGGTATACCGGATTTGCACGAAGCCATAGATGTAAGTTTTCTAAACATTTTTTTTTTATTATTTAAATTTCACGGGACGAGTCGAGTCTTTATCCAATGTGGTTATTTGTTTGCAGTGCTACAGAGAAGTAGAGCCCGGAATGTATGGAAGTCTTGGTGAAGTCATGGAAGGATGTAACAAATGGTAACACCTTCCCTCCATTGTCGATTCGAGGCTTTGAAATTCAGCACTCCGTTTCGAAATTCCGCACCAAGTTTCTATATCATGTTCGTTTGATATTTTCATTTGCAGGCCAAGCGATCCTCCAAATTTCGAAATTATAACGGAAAAGTATGTCGATCTTTGCACAGGTATTTGTATTTCATTTGTTCGATTTAGGTGTCGATGCAGTTCCTTAAAACTCAAAACATTTCCGAAAATTTAGTCCCCTCATTCAGGGTTGGTTTTACGAGCTTTAACGACTTATCCGAGAAGTCCTGAATCGGTGGTCGGTTTATGATCGCATCAACATGTTATGTTTCATCTCATGATCAACAGACCTGTCAAGAAAAATAATGAGGGGAATCGCTTTGGCATTAGGCGAATCTGCGGACGCATTTGAAGGTAACGTAGCAGGGGATCCGTTTTGGGTTCTCCGTATAATCGGATATCCCGTTCTTACCGGAAAAAACGGCAGTGAAAACGACGTCGACTTAGGATGGTAACTAACGCTATCATCCAATCCAACCTGCAGTTTTTTTTTTTGTTTTTCATGGATCATATTCCTATTCCTAATACACTCTTGTTCTATGCTGGTGAAAAAACAAATTTCAGTGGAGCTCACACAGATTACGGTAATCTATTTCTCAGATGCTGATAAAGGAATTACGTTTTTTAAATTTTTATACTTGTTTGGTTGCAGGTTTGCTGACATTGGTTAATCAGGATGATGATATAACTGCGCTTCAGGTACCCCGTTTTCCTCGACTTTAAGGCCCCGTTTGATAGGATTGATATGAGTAATGTGAGTTTAGTTTTAAATTGGATTGTTTGTGAAGGTCATTTTTATCCCATGAAGGATTGATAAGAATGGTGTTATGATGGATTCACTTTTTCCAATGGATTGGGAAACTCTTACACATGTTCATTATACTGAATCTAAATGCGTTTGAAGGTGAGAAATAGCGTCGGAGAATGGATATCCGCACCGCCAATTCCGGGCACATTCGTTTGCAACATCGGAGACATGTTGAAGGTATGTGCATCGACTCACTGGTCTCGTTGCTTTTCTAAAAAATGTCGAAACGATGGATGCCGTTCCTGCAGATATTTACAAACGGTATATACGGGTCGACACTGCATCGCGTGAAGAACTCATCCTCGAAATATCGTGTCTGCGTTGCTTATTTCTACGAGGTTGAGTTTTTTTTTTTTTTTTCGTGTTACCGATCACGTAAAACTCTGATCTATCCAATTATGGACGTTCATGTTTCTATCTCTGTCAGCCGAATTTCGAGTGCACGATGGAACCGGCGGATTCGTGCGTGGAGAAGAGCGGGGGGACCAAGAAGTTCGGCGGGGCCGTTTACGGAAAGCACCTGGTGGGTAAAGTGACCACCAACTTCGTCGTCGCGTAGGTCAGTTTTTTTTTCTTCTGTGGTTCTGCGGTGTTTGATTTCTTCATTCAATTGCATGGAGAGTGGAGAGTGTTTAAATATTGATGGGCAAAAAGCATCATTGATAACTAACCGCCGACTGGTAGAATTTAGAGAGTGGATGATTGATTACTGCCATCCGTCGGATTCTAGGATCATGGAGCTCGGAGGAGTCTCGGCTACGGCGGCGTTGCTGTTGCTGTTGTTGTGCTTGTGCTCGCCTTCGTAAGTGATGAGGAGCATCGCCGGATCGTCGGCGTCGCGCTCTACGTGCTTTCTCGCCGGACATCCCCTCACGCTGCTGCACTTGTAGTATCCTCTGTGCAAGGTAAGACATATTTTTTATTTATAATCAATATTAAACATATTTACACCATCATTTTAATTAATTACATCATTTTTTTTATGGAAAAATAATACATTTTTTTTGGTTATTTAAATTTTCAAAATTTGAAAAATATGCATTTTGTATCGTAAGTTTGACTTAAATCTAATTTTAATCCCTCTTTACAAAATTTTAATCACAAACTGATTATTTTTTTTGTAATTAAGCGTTTTTCATTTTTTAAGTCTGTAAAAAAATAAAATTTGACTTATGGATGCAATTGAGTGTGAATATTAATTAGGGTTTAGACTTATAGTTAATTTGTGATTAAATTTTGATAAATAGACTAAAATTAATTCTAAATCAAAATATATTTATCCTTTTTTCTATATAAAATGTCATTTTTAAATTTTATTTTATTCATTTTAATTTTTTATTCTCATTTATTTATTTGTATTATAAATATCTATATCAATATTTAAAAAAAAAAATTTAATTAATGTTAATGATTTCATTTAAAAATTATAAAGGAAGGCTTTTTTTTATTACCTTGGATGTGGGGACCCTTTGATAGGCTTTTGACCGTACTTTCTCCAGGAATAATCGTCGGCCGGAATGTCGGCTAATTTCATACTAATCGCCGGAACCCTAATCGTACTCTTTATTCTCATCTTCCTGCACAAAACTTCGGCCGGAAATCGGCTTCTGAAACTGAATGAAGCGGCCGATCAAAAGAAATTTTACCTCTTCTTTGAGCAGTGGCAACGGCTCGAGCACCGGCTCTTGCAGGAGGAAGAAACTGAAATCGGCGTCAAGGAAGACGCGAACGATTTCGCTCGAGAAGCCTCAGCCGAGTAAGGTAATCTAATGCCTCCACCGTTGCTCGATTCGTTGAAATTCTCCGGCAATTTCAACGAATAATCCGGCGGCGCGACCTGCTGAATAGGCGTAGGGCAGTAGATTTTACCTCCGATTCCAAAACCTCCGCCTCTCGGTAACTCCACCATAGCGGAAGAAGAAGAGGAATCGGAAGAGAACTTCACCACCGGTCCCCTCCTATACCTCGCGTGCCCCATCCGATCTCCACCGAGCAGCGAAATCACTCTCTTAAACTTACTCGCCGCCGCTCCTGCGCAATCCGGCTCCATCGGACCTGTGTCGAACAATCCGACGACGTTGCAGATGCCTGATACGGTTTCTCGTGCCGCTGCCTGTTCCGATTCGGAAATGAGATCTACGGCCATGAATAAGCGGCGGCGGCGGCGCCGGCGTGGGAACAAGTCAGAAAACTTGGGGATGGGAGAAGAGAGCGGTTTTGTTGTTTTTGTTTGTTGACGAGTACGTCTGAGAAAAGTAATCAGTAGGTGACTGACTGACTGGTCACTTCGATGTTGGCGTCGTCACATTAGGTGTGACTAACAGTGGACCCCACCGACGGCTCGCATCATTTTATAAATTTTCAATTTGGTCCTCCATTTTTTTCAAAATATATGTTTTAATCCTTATTTCAAATTTTTAATACGTACTTTTTTTTTTTTTTGTGGGGTTTAAGATTTAGGCAGAGATTCGATTATCGGCATAATCAGGTTGTCTTGGACCCTCTTCGAAAACACCATATGATTCAATGCTCTTTAGAGTCATCTGATGCTGAAACAACATTTCCACTTATACAACTACCCCTGTCACCGCTGCTGCAACAAAGATGGGAGAGACATCCTGCTGGTTTCTTGAAATTAAATTTTGACAGTGGACGGTGCAACCCAACAGGAACGGGTATTGGAGGTTTAATTCGTGACTCTCAAGGAGAGTGTCTCGCCTGGTTTTCTCTTATTACCATGCCTCATCTCTCGACCCTGAATTGGGAGATGCGATGGCAACCAGGAAGATCCTCGAATTAGCTTGGGCGATGAGGATTACCTGAGTGATATTAGAGGGAGACTGCTGGACAGTATTACATGATCTCGCCGACAGATCATCGGTAATTATTCCTCGCTCGGAAACATCATTCAAGACTCTATTCTCAGTTTTACGAATGTCGGATCAGTCATACCAGATGCCAATTCTACAGTGCAGCGCATCACCTCGCTAAACAACGTTGCCGGCGGTACGGCTATGGTCAATGCTCATTTCCAGTAGGCCTCGGGCCTCTGTTGTTAAATGACTCTGCTTCTAGTTAATACA
>KE526773.1:0-10618 GCA_000441915.1 Genlisea aurea | reverse complement strand
TTACCACAAAATGAAACATAAGGGGTATATTTTGCTACAAAATGAAACATAAGGAGTATATTTCGCCACAGCATGAAACATAAGGGGTATAAATTGCAATTACGAAAGAAAATATGTATTTTTTGTAAAAATCGAGAATAAAAATAATATAAAATATAATAAATCCCTAAAAAATAATTTAAAAAAGAAATAATATAGCTAGCTTATTTGGAAGATATATCCAACTTACGAATGGCGGAATTTAAATGGCCCACTGCCCACTTTCCACAGCAAAAACCCTATGCCAAATGGCCGAATCCGTAAGCTTCAGCATCTTCTTCTTCTTCCTTTCTTCTTCTCGCTTCAGCTGCTGCAATATACCGCAACTTTTTCGGATTCCTCTACCCCCACAGTGGTATAATCCCTTTTTTCCGGCTATATATAGAGGAGGAGAGACGAGTGAGGTAGCCAAAGGTACTGCTCTGCCTCGTTCCTCCGCCAGCTTTCCTCATTCTTCAGAACAGGTGCTTTCCGCTGCTTCTTCTGCGGTGCTGGAGCGAGTAAGTGGCGAATTTTTTTTTTTTTTCAGGATCCTCGTGCGGAGGAGGAGATAGCATCAGATCGGAGCTAGGGTTTCTTGTTGTTTTATCGTGATGTCTGCAACGATTTATTGAGTCGGAGCATGTGTGAAACTGTGTTTCTGACGTTAGATCCGCATCTATAACCGTCGATGCTTTTTTTTTTTTTTTCGAAACCGGAATTGGATGTGTGTACTCACCTCGCATCGCATGAGACTGGAAACTGCTGTTTGGCTGCCGTATGACACTGTTGGAGTCTCATATGTTTGATTTCTTTTTTTTTTTCCAGAATGACGAGACGGAAGATCCAGATCAGGAAAATAAACGATATCACGGCCAGGCAAGTGACATTCTCGAAGAGACGTCAAGGACTGGTGAAAAAGGCTCGTGAACTCGCCATTCTGTGTGAGGCGGAAGTTGCCGTCGTCGTTTTCGCTTCTTCAGGAAAGCTCTACCACTACTCAAGCAACAAGTAAGTGTGAAATACAGTCTCTACTTACTTTTTTTTTCCATTGAGAAGATATACCAAATCGAAGCTTTTCTGCTCTAGTATTTATTGTCTAATCAACCAAATCTCATTCACTTAAACTTTGGCATTGAGATACTCCTCCTCTACCAAATTAGAATCAAAACCGTTAGGGTTTTGAATTCTAGGGTTTAACATTTAGGGTTTAGGGTTTATGGTTTACGATTTAGGGTTCAAGATTTATCATTTACGATTTAGGGTTTCGATTAACAATTCATGCATTTTAGATAAAAACTTGGTACAATCTTTACACATCAATGCAAGGTTGCAATAGGGTTTGATTTTCTTAATTTTATGCCTCCAAAGATGATACCTTTTAACCTCTTAAAAAAAGATGATGTCCTTCCAACACTGAATAGGTTAGGACAATGACGTCCATTTTTCTATGCCATGCATGTCAGTATCTTGTTCTTATCAACAACAAAAATATTCGTAATTTATTTGTCTAGGGTCCATTTCTGTCTGGTCCTCACTTTGAAAACAAAAAATGGAGTTAGGCTGCTTCAGTTATGATGCAGGCTTAGTAGGAAGGCTGGATCAAGTTTTTACATTACAAAGAAGATTGGATTTTGAAAGGTATAAAGAAAGATATAAATAAATGATAGATAAGAGAATCATTTAAAAGTTCAAATTTAGCTGGAAGCGCAAAAAGGTGTGCTTGCTTATTATTACGTCATGTAGATAATTTTTCATCTCGTGCTTTCAAATTGTTCTTCGGGATAGACGTATATTGAGTTTAGGGTTTAGAGTTCAGTCATAAAATCGTTTCGTTAGTGAGTTGAATTAATTTATTTTTTTTACTCAAATCATACTACTATATACTATTACAACAGGTTAAAATAAAACAATGCACCCTAAATCAAAGTTAGGCTGTTATAATACTTCCTTGTAATTTGTTTCATTGACAGCAGCATCTGGGAAACGCTAACTAAGTTCTCTTCACAAGTGGACTCCAAGCAGAAAACGGTATGTTATTTCTCTGTAAAAACATATGCCACGTAACAACACAAACAAGTATGAGTTATGAAATCATCATGAGTAAGAGACTGTGCCCCATGTTTGATGCTTGTTTTTTTATTTATTTCAGAAGAACAGCAAAAAGGCACGATTGATCGGTGGAGTTGAAATTATGATGAACTACCTCAGGTATGGTATTCTACTACCCATCTTCATTCCTTCATTCCTTCCCCTCCCTGAGAACTGCTGCTGCATAATCATTATTTTAAAAGGGAAGTCAATTCTGGAAACGTTCATCAGTTCAGTGAGGAAGACATGAAAGAGATGAAAATGAAGCTGGAAGAAGTGCATACATATGTGGCAGATAAAAAGGTCCAAGCAAATCAGATAAGGTACGTGATTTTAATCCAATGCAAACCATATTTTGACAGTTGATATGTCTGTTTCAGAGAGAACTCGGCATGAACGAAGAGCCTGCTCCTCAATTCAAGGTTCACTTTCCCCTGAAAAAAACAACATCCGGTAAATGAGCCATTTTTACCTTCCAACAATTTCTTTCAGGGTACCACTCCGATTGATGGAGCGCAAGAGGAGGCGGCGGCTCTCGATACAGCAGCAGCAGCAGCAGCAGCAGCATATCATGGAGAACGCCGTTTTCTTCTGCATTACGACCCGGAAAACGATTATCCGGAAAGATGGACCCCCCCGCTCCAGAGCATCTACAAGGTCAACTTCGCCGGATCCGTCTTCTGGGACGCAGATGCCTGCGGGGTCGGAGTCGGGGTGGTGATCCGCGACTGGAAAGGTGAATTCGTGGCGGCACTGGCGAAGTTCCTCCCGGAGTTGATCGACCCCAGCACCGCCTGCTTCTTCGCCGTGAAATGCGCCATAGAATTCGCAGACGAGTGCTGCTTCTCCCACATTGTGGTCGAGGGGGAAGCTCCGAGCACCATCATCCACGAGCTACAGAGCATTCTCGAAGGCCCGTCTCCGGAGCCGTCCACGGCCCGTAGCTTGATCCTGCGAGAAGCCAAGGGACGGATGATGCAGCTGAGCAGCTGCGTATTTTCGGCCGTGAAAACATCGGCCAACGTTGCAGCGCATAAGGTGGCTGAATATGCGAGAAACGTGGTGGATGAACAGGTGTGGCTCATGGAAGGACCTGATTTCCTCATCGATATCCTACTGGCCGACACCATTGGTAACGTGAACTACTACTACTAATGAATCCTCCTCCTACACTGTTTTTTGCCTTGCCCTCCTTGCCTAAATTCCATCAAAAGTTTTTCCCCCCTTCACGAGAGATGAGGAACAACGAAATTTTCTGCGTAAAACCCCACCAATCTTGTCTTATACGTTACTCGTGTATGATTGGAGTCACCTTTCTTTAGCTAAGAAACCCTAGATATAGCAGAAAGGAAAACCTGTGAAAAAGATACCTGGATGATTTGAGCATCTGCTCCGTCTTCTGCCGGCGAATCGCCGACGAAGCAACCGAGGAGAAAACAAGTTCGAGCGAATCGGAGCTTGTGCTTTCGTGGAAAGGAGATGAAGAAAATGAAGACGGCGAAGAAGGAGGCGGCCGGCGATTACTTTCACGGCGGGGGAGAGGAACGAAGGCGCTCCGCGCTAGGCGAGGGATCAATCGAGATGGCGAGTTTTCTTTCAATTTTATTCGAAATATTATTTAAATAATTATATAAAATTATTTTATTAGGAGTAAATTATTTTACAAGTTAAATAATGATTTTACGTATTTTTACTCCCACAGAATGTATTACTGAGGCTTAGATCGTTCGATTCTTCCGAACAGAAACCAGGTAACGATTTGCCCTTAATCGGAACGTATTCTTCTTGGTGATTCTGGATCGGTTCTTTCGATTTGTGTTTCTTTTCAGTAGTACTGCTGATTCGGCTGCGGATTTCGTTGCGTGATCTTATTCAGAGAGGTCGAATTTGGTGGCAAGCGAAATCGGGAAAGAAGATGCCAATTTCTTCGTTATCGTTGCTGGCGGCTGTGCTCGTTGTGATTTCTCAGATGGATTTCATCTCTGCTTTCCCCTCCACCACGGTCCCTGCATTCCTGTGGTCTCGTAATCTTGAGGGGTATACTTTTTTTTTCTTTTCTTTTTGTGCGTGTTCATATAATGCTTTCCAGTTAATTTTCTGCTCACGGTATATATATATTTATATATATATATTTTTGTATTATTGGCTATCTTTCTGAATTTGTGGTGATATAACGTTTACATGGCAGCCCGAAAGAAATTGTTGACTACAGAGTTCTTTCACCTACAGATTTAGCCAAAACTGTCATGACTGAAGCCGGATGGTTAGATTTACTGGTACATTTCATTCAAGATGAACCAATTCAAGATGATTTTATTTTGATCTGACTTTTAGTTTTTAAGATTGTATTATCCTTTGTTTTTCCAGTGCCCAGTAGAGAAAGCTCTGCTTCCCCATAAATTTGCTTTCATCTTTGTAGGAAAAGAGGTATGAATGTGATTATTTTTAAACAGATAAAGCCACTGATCTCTTGTAGTTAAAGTGCCTTTTTGTGTAGTTAAATTCCATGGACATCACTGGAGGACCATCAAAGGCAGATCCAGTTCTTGTAGAATTGCTTCAGGTAAGGTTTAATTGCTTGAGTTTTCAATTCTGTAAAACTTGTATCATTCCTTTGGTAGTAAAAAAGTGGCATTTGAACTTTTTTTTTCATGCTTAGGATTCATTCTCCAACTCGAATTCCTCTGTGGCTTTTCCTTACTTGACTGCTGCTGCTTCTGAGGATGATGAGCATGTTGAGAACTCCTTACTTTTAGGATTTGCTGATAGTTGTCAGCATAGGCTACGGAAAAGCCGAGTCACTTTAGCGGGTTCCTGCATTGCACAGGGCGAAGAATATCATCGGCTGACGAGCATCGACTCGTTAAGTGTAAGGATGAGGAGTATCGTATTATATATACGATGCTGTTGCGTCGCTTATAATTTTGAATGAAGTATATTGCAATGTGTTCCACAGGACTACCTGAATGAAATACCGGATGAAGGCGCTGATCTGATCGTTCTTTGCAGTGGAGTTTCATCGTCTGATGATGATAGATCGGATGCTGAGAGTGCGTTTTTATCCGAAAATTCTCAGCTTTATCATAGAATCTTTGTTGTTGTTTCCTCTGATCAGGATGTGGTTTTATAAGTGCAGGCACCATTCTTTCCCGGCTTCTCGACTCTGTGAAGCCGCTCGTCGGAGTTGAATACAGTGTACTGTACGTCTCGGATCCATTCCGGGCTCCTCAATACGTAAATCCCCATCGAGAACTGAAAAGGTTTCTAGCTGAAGGCACCACGGCTGGAAACGCATCATCGAATTCTACCGTCTGTGATAACGTCTGCCAGATTAAGTCGTCTCTCTTGGAAGGACTCTTCGTGGTAAATGATGCATCCCTTGAGTTTCGACTTCCAAGCGTTCATTTACGTTGAGCCCCGTTTTGTTACAGGGGATCGTACTGCTTATAATCCTGATATCCGGGCTGTGCTGCATGATGGGAATCGACACTCCGTCGAGGTTTGAAACGCCACAAGAGACTTGATCAAGATTTTCTGCATAAAAGGGGGTACGAATTTTTATATAATCTCATCGTTCATGCATACATACTACCAGTGGCGCGTTGTTTATCCCTTGCTTTACATACCAGGCGTTGTTGTTTATGGCTATTTTTTCTCCGAATGCAATAAGCATTAAAGCAAATGGCATAAGCACAACATCACCAAGGCATCGTTAATACTGCGAAATTTCGACTTACAGGCTTCGAGCAACTCTCTCATACAAATCATGAGGCCAATTCCGGTTGACGTTGTTGGCAAGAAAATTGGCAATCTGAAAATGAGAGGGGAGAGAGAAGGATCTGAAAAGTGTATGTAAATCGATCAATGCCCGAAAATTTCGAGTGCTGTTGTTTGTTACCTGGCCTCTCAAGGTACGAAGGGATCCGTCCGTATCCTTCACATTGTCTAGGCACTGAAGAGCGACGCTGAGAACTGCCGGCACGCAGGCTTCCACGTGAGGCGACAGGTTCTTGTAGGCGTCAATGGCGGATTCTGATGATCTCGAATCCAGCGGAAGGAACGGGAGTCGAGCGATCTCCCTCAACGCGTTCAGTTTGTTTCCGCTTCCGGAGGTTGTCGCCAGTTTGTGGATGGCAAGGATAGCCTCCAGCTGCCTCAGCACGGTTTGCTGCTCCATCGACTTCCTCGTCTCTTCGGCACTGCACGGACAGACAGGAGGAGATCGGAGAATTGGAATCGTGGAGGGACGGTCGAAGCACAACGAAAGGAGAAAAAGAAACCTGATTTCCGGGTAATATTTGAACGTCTCCAAGATCTCGTTTGCAGAATGCATGAGCCCGGCGATCCTGCTTTCGCCATCCAGTCTACCCCGAGTCAGGGCGGAAATCTCTTCGGACAGACACTTGTTTACCATGTTCAATGCAGCTGAGAATGCTCCGATTCTTTTTTGAATCTCTATAAACTGAGAAACAAAGACAGAATCACGATATTAAGAGCAACGGAAACGAACAAGAAAATGTCGTTCGTTATCACGAGGACGTTACCTGATCATACAAACCGGCATCCTGGCATCGCTGAGAAGCTTGAAGAAGAAACTGATGCCTCGTCTCTCTACCGGTTAAAAATCTTACCAGTTGGCCTTCTTCTCCGGCACCTCTTGAGCCGAGTAAAAAAGAAATGCCCCCGTCGTGAAGCAGAACCTCGGTGAGAAGCTGCATCAGCATTAACTTCCTCCGTCTTTCGTGCTCCCCGTCAGCCCTTCCGCTCCACGACAGCTGCCCCCCGCCCACGGCAGCTGCTGCCTGGACGTAATACTCCATGGCCGTCGATAAGTTGCCATAACGCAGATAGGCTGCGCCAAACTGTCTGATGATTCCGGAGGCCTCTGCGACGGAATCCATAACTCCTATGTTCTGACTAGGGGCCGAAACTTCAGAGAGGACGTCATAGTCGGCGAGCACGATTGCGATATGCACGGAATCAACACTGTATCCGGTATCTCCAAAATCTTTCGACAAATGCAGAACAGCCGGGAGCAGCTGGATGCTCAAAAGTAGAACGTATGGATAAACCAAAGGGTCCTTTCCATTCTTGGTATAATACGACGGTTCAAACTTATTCAGATAATCCTGCAAATCTTCCAGCCTGTAGGGCGCCTCGTTAGCGACTGAAGTCGAACCGGACGGGGTGCCGCCTCGCACAGCGGACAGCATGAACCATAAGAAATCTTCAATCGTATTGAAAACGGTAGGCAGATCTCTAAGTAATCTGTCGATGAGCTTCTTCGAGCCGGATATAATCGCATGCAGCAGTAACTTCTGCTTGTCGTAAGTAGCTCGGCCCACTCGGTCAACCGTTCGTAAGATTTTCTCACACTCTCCTGAGGCCGTAGCAGCAGTTTCGGGCGACACCATGCCTCCAGTTGCAATCCATTCGGAAAGCTACAAACAGAAATAAATCAAACTTAATACCGAAGAAAACAAACAGCGACCTTTTAAACAGAAAATTGGCAATGCTCGTTACTAGAGAAGCAAACTGCCGTGAAACACGAGACCCTTGAGCAACTTCTCTAGCATCATCATAGTATCCAGTCCTCAGGCAAAAATATATCTGTTCGGGAACAGAATAAGGTAAAAAGTTACTGTCGATTTAATGAAAATTACTGTCAGCCTAGCATTTTAATTAAGAAGTGCAAACACAATAACGGAGAAAATGCAGGCAAACGAGATGAGGTATATCTACACCTGCTGCCATGTGGTGTCAAACGGAGGCTGACGATGAGCATCGCTCGCATCGAAATCAAGTTGTCCATAATCCCTTAGACGTATCTATGAAGCATATAATGTGCTCTCATCAGTGATAAAGACAAACAAAAAAATAATAAGTCTAAAGGGTAGACGATACAAACTCGAAGGAATGCTTGGATTCTTTGCAGATTCCCAACAGCTCCACCAAGAGCAGCCTGTGAGAATTTAAAAAAAGGGCATGGTATCAGATAATGATATATAGAACTCAAGAGGGATGGGAGAGGCAGTGTTGTCAACAACCAAAAATGGGGGAAAAGAAGAAAAGGGAGTTTACCTGAGCAGGATGAGTCTGGATCATATCCATGACATACTTTTCATGTCCCCATTCAAGATGATGCCGAGCTCCCATTACCAAACCCATACTTTTGGATGAAATGTTACGAATAGATAAGTCTTCACCCATCAAATTCTACATGCAATATAAAAAGTATTAAGTTCATCTAAGGACGAAGAATCCCCATTTTATAAGAAAAAAAAGGAATTTGAAACAATAATGATGATGACAAAGCACCCGTTTGCATCCTCCATACCATTACTAGGTGCCATATTTTAAGAATTCCCACCGATTTTGTTCCCGAAGAATCAACTTTCAAGCCTTCAAATGCGTTTCTAAAGCCTGCAGCGGGCTGAGGGAAAGGAGAAAATTACTTAGAAAAATTGTCTCAGCACCAGATTAAAAAATTGTAAGATGAGAAAGTACATGCCAAGCCAATAACTTCCAACTCAGATTTCTGATTGGACTTCGACAGTAATATAAAGGTCGATATCAATGTACAAATGAACCACTTACCTTGAATGGCAACCCACGCTCTCTTGCACTGTTGAGATTCTTCACAACTTCAGCATATGCTGCAGCCTTTTGTTCAATCACAGGTTTTTTAGCCAAAAATGCTGGCTCCGGGCTAGCTGGACCGTATGTCAGTTGAGGGCTTGAAGTTGCAGGTATTGCTTGCCCACGGTACCCAATCCAACCACTGGACTCACGATTATCGGTTCTGGGAAGGGTCGATATTCGGCTTAGGCTCTGAAGAAAATCTTTCCTTTCCTTTTGCCAGTCATCCTACCAAGTTAAAACGTAATTAGAAAATAAAATATGGACAAATGCATCTAAATAAAAAATCTAGGTAATAATCAACGTTCAGATAATGACCTGCAAAACTGACATCATGTATTTATTGTAACTTCTAAGATTATCCTTCTGTGCTTGTTCAATGGCCGAAAGCATTGTCATTTCATGCACCTGAAATTGTCAACCAGAAACATGAAGAGTAATAATACTCGGAGAAATTGTATAAAAAGTTTAACTCGAGCAAAAATATTCACCTGCTGAAGATACTCTTCAACTGTTGTGGCTTCAGAAGGAAAGACATCTTCGAATGTTGTCTTTTGAAGGAGAATGACAAAAACGAAAAGAAAAGAATAAATAGAATACAACAAGAAATCACAATTTTTTTTCCAGAAAAAAAGTGCAAATTCAATTCTTTTAAAGGAACAGGATGAAGATGCAGCAATCAAAGTATTACGCTCACATTTAATTCAAATGACTTCAGATCACGAGCAAGCTGTTCAGCGTTTAATCCTTCTCGAGCTAGTAGCCTGGAGAAGGTTTCACATAGTGGGGCAGGTGAAATCGATATAACAAAAAAAGAATTCCATACTGACTCAATGGACTCAAGCATTAAAAAGCATTAGCGGCAGCAATCACTACATGCCAAAAAAAAAAAACCTGGTGGCCGCAATCGACTGAGAAGGAGCTTCAGCCCGAAGTGTTCTGGCCTTCAACTTCTTCGACAACGACTCCAGCTGATCCAAATTCCGCTATTTCCATCCAATCATAAAAATTCGATCAAGGCATCAACAACACCTAAACCCGTCGCAGAAATGCGCGCATCCCTCAAACCAAAATTACAAACCTGAAGCGGCGGAAACTGCGCGGACGGAGCCGCCTGCTCAACAAGCTTGGACGACGAATGCAGAAGATCAGTCCACCCACTCATATCCGCATCACCCGCCATCGCCCCTGGCAGCAAAAACACAAACCAACCTGCTGTGAACCGTTTCCCAAACTTTTGGTCCCCCTCCTCCCACTGCCCTAATTTGAAAATTGAAACGAATAGAAATAGAAATAGAAATATTTCACTTAAAATATTATATATTTTCCAGTTTCTACTCCCAAGAAAATATAAATAACTGTCTTCTCGCTGTGAAAGTGTGAATTATAAAGTAAGGGAAGGAAGAAGAAGGAAGTTCAAAAAGAAAGCAAAAAAAAACAGACAGCTTTGAGAAATTATGTTTTTGTTTCAGGCTTTGGGACTGGAAAGATTCTTCAGGTCCCTTTCTTTCGCATACCATTCCGGTATGATCTTCGCTGCGTGTGGATGCAAATCTCTATACGCATTCTTGATCGTCCCTTCAGCAACCGTAGTAGCAATAGAGATATCTGAAAATCACCAACTGTTCTTAATTTTATTACCAGTAAACTTAAAACACATGGGATCTGGAGATGCCTAACCTCTCAACGGTTTCTTCGACTCCGAGAGCTGAGTTATCATGAAAATGATGGCTGCCGCGATGGATATAGGGCTCCTCCTGATATCGAAGTCTCCAGCTTTCTGAACGGTTTCCTGGACGGCTTTCACTTCGTCGTTGCTCATTCCCAGATTCGAGCAAAAGCGTCTCTGTTTTTTTTTTTTTTTTTTTTT
>KE526771.1:0-12339 GCA_000441915.1 Genlisea aurea | reverse complement strand
TTTTTTTTTTTTTTTTTTTTGCGAAATTCTGACACAGACCTTAAAGCTTCTATTGGTTAATAAGTATAATTCTTAAATTCACTACTTAGTCACTCATCGTTGTGGGTTTTTCTTTGTTTATTATGGTTAGGGTGATAGTTTTAACTGGTTATGGGACCTCCAAGAAAGTCTAGGAATGTGAATAAGCGTTACTCATATATCAATGAAGTCTCCCCTAAAAGGGATGAAGATGTTACCAAAAGAAGCAGCAGCCGGGTGAGTTTCCAGTGGTTATTCATCGTAGATCGTTCGAAATACCTGGAGTAAATTAGGGACTGTTTCACATTCACAGTTCAGTTTTTAAAATTCATTTGAAGGGTGGAAAATGAGGTAGATTATATGTGTTGTGCTTTCTTTCCATATGAGTGCAGAAAAGGAAGTTGGCAGACATGCTTGGCCCTCGATGGAGCACGGAAGAGTTAACTCGTTTTTATGATTCATATCGCAAGAATGGCAAAGATTGGAAAAAGGTTGATGTAATTAAGTGCATTTTCTTTGTTAGTTAGCTCAGATCAATAAACATAATGAAAAATTAAAAGGCTGTTACATATATCTTACAAATGATCATGAAAGAGATAACTGATAACCATATTATCATAATAAAGCTTTTTAATTTTTATTTTCTTACTTGCCTTCAGGTGGCTGGTGCTGTGAGAAATCGTTCTCCCGAAATGATTGAGGCCCTTTACACGATGAACAAGGTTATATACCGCTTCTTTTATCTCAATGGCTTTGTTTTTTTCCTTAAATGAGCGAGGGGGTGTTCATCATTGTTTCTTTGATTCACATTCTGTGCTCACATGAGAAATTTGTATCCATTGTTTTAGTCATACACAGAACAAGTTTGATAACATGCTACAACTTTGTTGCTTTATGGTTTTGTCATCTCAGGATCTTCATCATTGGTGAAATTAATTATAATGATTCGCGTTTTCTTTTATTAGTGATTGCTCAACAGAGTGTATTAAATGGTTCTCTCGGTAATTAGTGCTGGCCGGCTTGTCCAACTGCCTAAATACAATCGCCTTATTATGAACAAGGAGATATGTTTTTACTTCTATTTTCTTTATTTCGCAGGCATACTTGTCTCTACCACATGGAACTGCTTCATCAGCTGGATTGATAGCTATGATGACTGATCACTACAGCAATTTCGTGAGTTTACGGGCAACTAATTTTCAACTTTATCTCTTACAAAGATTTCATGGTGATGTGCATGTCTTGAAGCAGTAAAAAAAATGCTGTTTGGTTTATTTTCTAACTATTAATTTACCTCAATGTCCCTGTGATATTAAGTGCTTTAAATTCAAAAGGGTGCTAAACTCATCCATGGACATCCATTTCTTTCCAGTATGTTGATGCGAAATTATTTTGGAGTGATAGGTGGGAAGTGATAGTGACCAAGAAAGCAATGATGCTGCGGGATCCTCTAGAAGGTCTCAAAAGCGTGCCCGTGGAAGATTTTCGGGTGTTGCTTCTAAGGATCTGGATGAGCAGTATGCTTCTCATTCACTTTCTGTTGCACCAAATTATGAATGCTTGTCTCTGTTAAAGAAGAAACGCACAGGTGAAATTTCTGTGAAACTCATAAGTAATTACTTGGCCATATGCATCGTCTTTTTCATTGATAAATTTCCCTTCAGGAACTCGACCTCGTCCCGTTGGGAAAAGGACACCAAGGTTCCCGGTTGCAGTCTCACATGAAATCACCAAGGCAGGAAATTATTCTTCTTCGAATAAGCTGGGATTGAAGTCAGACAATAATGCGGGTGATGATGAAGTAGCCCATAAAATAGCAATGGCTTTAACAGAGGCATCACAGAGAGTTGGTTCCCCCCAGATTTCTGGAACACCGAGCAGAATAGCAGAAAGTGTCATGTCATCTCCTTTTAGGAATGCTCAAAGAAAGGTAACGGTCAGTAAAAATTTTTAACCAGGAGATTTTTTTTTTTTTTTCCTTTTTTTACAAAGAAGATGTTGGCTACAGCATGAAACTGCAAACCTCAAATTGTTTCCTAATGGTATGGATGAAGACGATGTTGAAGGAAGCACAGAGGCAGATGGGGAGTTGAAGTCTCCTCAGAAAGGAAGAAAACATGAAGAGAAAAAAATTGAGGCTGATTTTAACAGTGGCAGTCATTCGGATGACATCAAGGAGGAATGTAGTGGAACAGAGGAGGGTCTTGGGATGGACACAGTGAGAAATAAGTTTGATTACGAGGCTGATGTTTCTAAGATTTATAATTCACTCAGACCAAGTCAGAGCAAAAAGGCTCTTTTTAGTAACGGTACGACAATCCATTTTTTTTTTTCCTCACGAAGTTTTTGAAGTGCATATTTGATGAGAGTTTGTCGTTGAAGACTTTTCAAATATTACCTCTTTTGTATATTATAAAATTTTTCGAATATACTTTTCTTATGCTGATATTTTCAAATTAAAATGTGCTATGTCGCTTGTAGATGAAGGGCTCGCTGTTGATGCTCTACAAACACTTGCTGCCTTGTCATTGATGATGCCAACCGAAAATGAAGATGGTATGTGATCAGCGTTCTTCTAGTTATTGTGAAATAAATTTTGTGTGTCATTTATTGCTTTTGCATTTTTTGAACTATTTCTGTGTTCTGGGATAGTGTTCAACACAGACGCTAATGCTTTAGAATTCGAGGATTTATTGATAAAGTCCTAAATTTTGTTGTTCTTCATTTGACTGTTTTCAATCATTTCTCCCATCAGAGTCCAAGCTGCAAATAAAGGATGAAGAAAACCGAGATCATGTAGATGAGAGTGCCCCGGTAGAATCTTCTCCACCAATTCGTGCCAAGCGCAAATCTTCAGGCATCAGAATGAAAGGGTGCCTATTATCAAACTCAGAAGTTTTTCCTAGCAAAATGCCAAAAAATCGAAAAGGCGCAGGTTTGGATGATCGTTCTGTCCTCGAGGGCAACCAGAATTCTCATCTTTTTAGTACAAAAACAAGGAAAAATAAAAAGACGCCAAAATCTAAGGTGTGGAAGCATTTCGTTCCTCTATTTAATCATTGTTACCGTCGTATATTTTTTTCTGCAAGTTTAGTTTATTGATTTTATATATGCAGGTGCAAAAGATGGAAATCAATGCACGCAACCACGTGAATGGATCTCCAGGAGCTGAGGTAATCTACTTTCCTGTTCAAAATATGCTATCTTGATAAAAGCTATCAAATCTCTCAGTTACACGCTCATCCTCAGTTTCTTTCTTTCTGAAGTTACTGAAGTTCTAGTACCATTTTTTGGGTGGTTGAGTTTGCGCTGTTTCTATTGAGACACTTCTTGTGCATTAATTAATGTTTTTTGCTCCCTTTTCCTATTAATCTGCTTGTCTAACCAAAAAATCTCATTATCTCTTATGATCTCTTTCCTAAGGCTGGAGATCAAAGGAAACAGCCAGTAAGCAAGAATAAGAAAACTTTGCAGAGTGGTTCAGCTAAATTGATGAAAGCCCCTGAAAATACTGGTGATGCTGACGCACGGAAAGAAGGGATTGATGCGGCACAGTCACCTACTCACATTCATTCGATTAACCAAGTTACTTCCCGGAATAAAGTTAAGAGCAGCCGTAAGACAATCCTGAAGAAACCAGAGGTTTTGAAGGATCTGAATTTTTCTGAAAAAATCTCAAGTGATATGGGTTCTCTCCATGAAACAGCAGTAATTCTTAAGGTTCCATTTTTTTTTTGGTCTTATTTAGTGGCTTGCTAGTTCGAGTATCGATTTCTTCTGTCTAATTTTACTTTTTCATCCAGGACAAACTCTGCAATTGTTTGTCAAATCCACTTCTTCGCAGATTTTGCACCTTCGAATGGTTCTACAGTGCAATAGATTATCCATGGTTTGCTAAAAGAGAGTTTGATGAATATCTACACCATGTTGGATTAGGCCATGTCCCTAGACTAACTCATGTAGAATGGAGCTTCATAAGAAGGTATAGTGTCTTTACCCAAATACAGATCCTGCTGGTGGTAATCATTAGATGGACATGAAAATCACTCTGTTCAGTTCTTGTAACAGCTCTCTTGGAAAACCACGGAGATTTTCTCAGCAATTCTTGAAGCAAGAAAAAGCGAAGCTTAATCTGTACCGGGATTCTGTCAGAAAACATTACACTGAGCTTCGTGAAGGTGTTCGAGAAGGACTGCCTACTGATCTCTCGAGGCCTTTATCAGTAGGTCAACGTGTTGTTGCCATTCATCCGAAGACAAGGGAGATTCATGACGGGAATGTGCTTACTGTCGATCACAACAAGTGCCGAGTTCAGTTTAATAGGAACGAGCTGGGAGTTGAATTCGTTACGGTAATCTACTTTCTCAAGTTCCATTGTTTTCTGAGAATCTTGATCTGCATTTCGTTTTCTGATATCGTAGTTTCTGCGTAACAGGATATTGATTGCATGCCCTTGAATCCTATCGAATATATGCCTCCGATCCTCGGAAGGCAGAGTGCTGTCGGTGATACGTATTTCGAAAGTTCCAATGAGCAGAAAGCGAATGGACGGGCGAGTGAGTACGAGAATCTCGATAATATCAATTGCGCATCAGCATTTCTCAATCCTCCCAGTTCATTAAAGGAGGCAAAGGTTTGGAGTTTTCCTTCTATTCGCATAAAGAATCGCACTTTCTTGGCTTTCGAAACTGTGATCCATATCAGTAGGAAAAATAGTTTATCTGATATTCGATTATGCGCCCCAGTTATCTTCTGATAATCTGCAGACAAGATCCGGACTCGTTGATGCGTATTCTCAAGCGAAAGAAGCCGATGTTCGAGCCCTCGCGCTGCTTAATCGTGGTCTCAAGAAAAAGGTAAAAGTCGTCCACGAACTTTTTGCCAACTTTTTATGGAGGTGATAATTTTAGCTGATCATATCCAGGAAGCCATTGTTATGGAGCTGAGACGGATGAACGACGAAATCTTAGAGAGTCAAGCATGTGATGGCGACTTGTCGTGGAAGGGTTCCGAGCCGTTTAAGAAGCAATACGCTGCTGTGTTGATACAACTGAGCGATGTGAACGAACAGGTTAGATTGCTTTCTTTCCTTAAGATGAATTATTACTTCTTAAATAAGTGTTGGGGGCAGGTTTCCTCCGCATTACACAGCTTGAGAGAACGCAACGCTTATCAGGGACGGCGTCATCCGTTGACAGATCAACCGGGATCCCATTTGAACGACATCATGGAGTCCTCAAGAACCAAAGCTCAGTCAATGGTGAATGCAGCCATTCAGGTACGGACATTCATCATGCTCTGCTTTACTTTTTTTGAACGGAGGGTTATTTTATTAGTTATCGAAAACGTTTTGGAATGAGGAAATACAAGAAATATTTGTACATGCCAATTGCGTCTTAAATACTCCATGATGCCTATAGCATCGAATGGGGCAAAAAGACATCCTTGGAGACTGAGTCTTTAGAACCGACCTCATTTGCTTTACTGCTCATCGCTTATTGCTTATTCAGGTACCTGAGAAAAGTGTTTGTTTTTTTTTTTCCAACACAGGCAATATTGTCTCTCAAGGGTAGGGATTATAACGTGGAGGAAACAATCGATTTTGTCAACGAGCGGATTCCCTTGGACGATGACGATTCATCATCCGCAAAGGAGGTAAAAAATTTCGCTTCATCCGAAGTCGAGGCTCAAATACCCCGTGAACTCATCGCGAAATGCGTGGCGACTTTGATCATGATCCAGGTCCTTCTTCTTCTTCTTCTTCATTCTTGGAATGTTGCAGAGAAAAAATACAAAATACAAGGTGGTGTGATTTTTGATGCAGAAATGTACGGAGAGACAGTTCCCTCCATGTGATGTGGCTCAGATTCTGGATTCTGCTGTTACCAGTTTACAGCCGAGAAGCTCAAATAACTTGCCCGTCTATGGCGAGATACAGAAGTGTGTCGGCATTATCAAGAACCAGATCTTAGCTCTCATTCCCGACTTAGTAGGTTTGACACATGTAAGTAGCTGATTGGCTGAGAGTCTTATAAATAAAAAAATTTCTAATACGAAATGTTTCTTTATTGATATATTTATTTTCCTGGTCGGTGCATTTATTTATTTATTTTCATGGCAAAAAGTACACGCAGTGCGTGGTGTGATTATATAGCGCAGTGCCTGTCGAAAACGAAAAGTCTCGAAAACTGCTTCTTCCATACCACCAAACCGAAACGGCTCGATCGTTTTCCGTCTACCTCGCGCACAATCCATTTTTCTGCTACCTACATACGCTCTGTAGTGTAAATATACCTCTACGTGCGGCATACTTGTACAATATATACAATTTGCGGAGGGTGACTTGAGTGTGAGGGGTACAGTGGGACCCAGGAGATGGAGGCGGTGCCGGTGGAGGAATGGGTGTCGCCTGGAGGCGAGACCGGACTTGAAGGTCTGTTTCCAATTTCGATTTCGTCTCCAATTTGATCAATTTTTTTTTCTGTAATGTCGATTCGCTGTGTGAACGCAGAGACTATGTGGGAATTAGGTTTGGAAAGCGGGCTTCCGGACAGGCCGAATGAGCCGGATTGTATCTATTACCTGAAAACGGGATTCTGTGGCTACGGCAAACGGTGTCGTTTCAATCATCCCCGTGACCGCAGCTTGGTAAATTTACTTGGTTAATGTTTTTTGGGGATCTCTCTATTTTAGTTCATCTATTGAATGGCTGTTTTTGATGGTTTTAGACGATAAATCGAGTAGGAAGGATCAAATATTGAGATAAGTTAGTTCATGCCTGTGTGTTGACAAGGGCTGCATATCAAAATGTGTCTGTCATCTTCTGGCATTGTAGGTAATGGGGGCTTTTAGATCTGGTGGTGGAGAGTACCCTGAACGCATCGGCCAACCTCTCTGTCAGGTATCATCTCTATGTAAATTGTAAATACTAATTACTAAATAGGGGTTGGTTGACATGCTCGCATCAGCATATGATATCATCCTCGACTTGATTTTGTAGTACTACATGAAAACTGGTATCTGTAAATTTGGTGCTACTTGCAAGTATCACCATCCGAAGCATGGAGTTGGTTCTTCAGCCCCTGTGACGCTCAATATTTATGGATATCCATTACGACTGGTATGGTATGCCTCATTTTCCTCGTCGATTTTTGTTTTTAGGCACTCACTGTCTGTCGTCGATCCGATGCAGGGAGAGAAAGAATGTTCATATTACGTAAAAACGGGGCAGTGTAAATTCGGCATCACCTGCAAATTTCACCACCCACAACCGGCCGCCGGCCAAGTGCTGATTCCGGATGCACTGGCTACGCCGACGATTTATCCCACCATTCAATCGTCGCAACAGTACGGCGTATACACTCCTCGGCCTGCTATTCTTCCGGGCTCCTACGTTTCCGCCGGTTACGGACCGATGCTTATCACCACCTCAGGCGTCGTCCCTGTTCCGGGATGGACTCCTTATCCGGTGGGTGCCTGCCCAGGTCGGAAAAGTTGGAAATCGACGATTGTTGTTTGCTGAATGTGGGTGTGTTGGTGTTTTTTATAGGCATCACCCCCCGATGCTGCTCAGCCCACAGTGGGTGGCGCAACGATTTATGGGCTGTCTCCTCCATATGCAGGGGCGACGGGCAAAGAGCCTGGTTTTCCGGATAGACCTGGACAACCGTTTTGCCAATATTATATGAGAACAGGGGAGTGCAGGTTCGGAGAAACGTGTAAATATCATCATCCACAGCCACGGGAATGGATGATGGGTCCCAAGGCCAGTTTTATGCTCAGCCCGATTGGCCTTCCGTTACGCCCCGTAAGTAATCAATCTGGTTTTGGAATTGTAACGACGTTTTGTTGAAATGGGTGGATGTCAGGGCGCAGCGGTGTGCTCCCACTATTCGCACAACGGAGTGTGCAAATTCGGACCCTCCTGCAAATTCGACCATCCGATGAGGACGCTGAGCCTGAGCTACACCCCTTCTTCGTCTTCACTCACTGACATGCCCGTCGCTCCTTGCCCTATCGGATCGATAACTGCTTCAATTTTCTCGGTCCCTCAAGGAGGCGAGACATCCAACATAAGGAAGGAATAAATAAAAACCAGTCCATGCTAGAAAAGCCGGTGATTGCGATTCCACCTCTCTGAGATGTGATGCGGCCACGCGTCCTGTTTTTTCATCGTCACAATTTTTGGGGGGTGAAAAAAGGGAGTCCCCATTTTTGTCTTTGCAAGTTGTATATGTTATTGTATACACTCCGGAACTATTTTAACTCTTTTTCTGCTCTGCTCTGGACAACTTCTGGTCAATAAACCCTAATCGAATCGCATCGCATGTATATTAAGGAAAAATTTGCCACGTACATGCAAGATTATAATCCGACGCCATGGCAGAAACCCTAATCCATAACATAAACCCTATTCCTAGTTCCTACACCATGGGAAACTAACTCCATTTTCCATGCAAAAACCCTAATGCCTCAGTAAAAACTCTAACCCACAACACTCACATGGAAGCTTTTTCGTCTCTGAACTTCTAACGTTGCTGTTAACGACAGCTGAAAGTTCGTCGTTCCCGTTGGATAATGACGACGAATATTCCTCAAAACCCCATTCCAAATCACACCAAAAATCTTCGTTTTTCTTCTTCCAGATTTCTGATGCTGACGGTTCTTCTGAGCTCTTCGGGTTCAGATAACTGTCGGGTACGATGCAATCCAAGTACCCGGAGTTGGTTTCTCCTTTGACGACATCGAAAAACCAGTTCTCACCACCCACCGACATAGGGTTTTCCAGACCGGAAAAACCGTTTCCTGGCCGGATCTCAAAAGGGTTTTTCCAGAGGGTTTTGTTTTCGTGGTAGACGAAGTTGGTTCTCGCCTGGATCCCTTTGATCGAAAGCGCGGCCCTGTCGTAAGCCAATGCAGCTTCCTGCGCCGTGTCGAAGGTTCCCAGCCAGTGTCGTTCCTTCGTGGTGGGGTCTCTTATTTCGGCGGCGTAACGACCCCACGGACGGCGGCGGACGCCGAGGAATTTGGTCGGTTCCGGGTGGTGATTCCGGCGGCGGCGGCTGTTCAGTTGGTTCCGGTGGAAGAATGGCTGATCGTAGAGGAGGTTGGAGTGTTGTTGTTTTGAGGGTTTTGAGGATGCCATTTTTTTTTTTTCTTTCCGAATGGCGAGGACGAAAAATTGAAAAAATGATGTTGGGGAAGGATCGTTTCGTTTATTTGACTGACTGGAAATGTAAAAGTGGCTTCTCTTTTTAAAGGGAAAAAAAAAACACATGTAAATTTATTTATTTTGTTATTCATATTAGGTTTTTTTTTTTTGTCACTTCAACATTTAAACTTGAGCAATCGTTGTGTCGATTTATTGATTCGCCAGCAAATTATAAGTTGAGATTTTTGGGGAAGTTATTTGGAAACTCTGTTACTGTTTTCTTTTACAACTTCACTCTGCCTGCCACTTCAGGATTTCGATACACTCAACTCAACTCATGAAATATTATTGGTCATGCGTGTTATTTCCATACACTGGAGGACATTTTTGAATCTAAATACATATACCCTAACAAGTTTAAGGTATTATATGTTTTTGAGTTCTTATGTTATAAGGAATAATATATGTATGTCTTTCAAAAAAAAAAAAGGAATATATGTATGTGACAATAGAAATGATTAAAAAAATTTGGTGAAAATTTGGGCAATATATATATAATTGAAAGAAAGGGTTTTTGTTATGATTTTTTGACCGTACGATCAAATCAGATAACTGTGTTATCGTACAACAGCCAACTGTTTCAGTGACACATCTCATGATTATGTTATCTTATTACCCCTAGCCCTTTTTTCCTACAATTACCCAATAAATAAATAAATATAGTCCCTAGAATTTTTTTGTTTTTTTTTTTTTTGATAAGATATAGTCAGTCCCTAGAATGAAAATAATAAACTAGAGGAAGGAAGTTTGAAATTTTGAAATGAATTTTTTTTTTGAGGGTAATTTTGAATTGATTATTAAAAAGAAAAATGAATGCTGACAGGATTGTATGAATTTTTTAATCGAAAATATTTTAAAGCGTTCCGGAATTCATGGGGAAAAGATTATGGCAATATTCTATTTCAACCATTTACTTTGACCGCTAAGTAAGTAATATATATAAAAAAAGTTTTCATTCATTTAATAAATACCATTATCACATAACATAAATCTTAAATCCTCCTCTATATAATATGTATAGATTTAGACAGAAAGGGTAACTAACCAACCTTATTTTGCCAAAATAAATACTAAATACAGCAGCATACTTGGTATCAATCACAGAGATAGATACCAAGAAAACAAAAAAGAAGCACAACTACTTACCTTATTTAAGAGTGGAATTGTTTCCTAGGAGTGGGAGCCCTCGTCTCCAAAGACTGCAGCCTCTGTTTAAGATGAAAAACTTCAACCTACAAAACCATCACGGTAAGAACGAACGAACGAACGCCTGTAGTTGGAAGTTGGAATTACGCCCCTGTAGCTGGAGTTACCTGCAGTTGGAAGGCTCTCGCCCGTTCGCCGGCAAGGACGCCTCTAGTCGAGTGAAGCTCCTGCACAAAAAGAAATCGAAGAAACCGTTTAAGGGCGGATGATATAGGAATTAGGAACCAACCGTTTTTGTTTCCAACTTGCCTTCTGCGTATCGTCCAATACCGCCTTGAGAAAAGCGACGTCGTGCTCGAGCCTCACGTTGTCCGAGTGGACGATGTTGGAGAGGTTATTCGCTTCCTCCTGAGAGATTTCGACGCTCGACAGCTTCTCTTTCAGCAGATCGATTTCTTTCAATGTGTCCACCAGTTTCTTCTCCATCTCTTGCCTGCTTCTCGTTGCGGATGCCGAGTTCTTCTCGGCTGCTTCCCGTGCTGCCGTTGCGGCTGCCAGTTGTCCTTCCAGAATGCCCGTTTTCTTCATCAGGGCTGCGATTTTTTCTTCGTAGACATGATGGGATCGTCTCGTTTGAAGCAAAACGTCGTCGCTTTCCGATGGGAAGGCATCCGGATGTTCGCCTACGACTTCCTCCACGTGGATATCACTGCTGAAGCTTCCGGAAGGCTTCAGGTTTCCATCCAACGTTGCCTGAATAGAAGAAGGCCGTTTTTTTCAGAATCCGGAAAGGTTTTACGAATATGAAAATCGGTTACATACCCGGAATGAAGTTTTGTCCTCTGAGCTCTTGGAAAGGCTATTGCTGCCGTTTTCTTCGTTGTAAAACTGTCTGCGGAGCGATACATTTCCGGAAGACGAATTTGGGTCGATGAGCAGGGACTCCGACAATGATTTTCTACCGGAACCATGTTGTTGTTCGATGATGGAAGACAAGTTCTGTCTAGTGATGGAATTAAAATGTCCACTGAGGGAGCCATGCACTTGTTCTGCTGCGTTCTCGGAGAGCAGAGTTCCAGCAACTTTACTCAAAGTCGACCTTCGAATCAGAGATGATTCGACCTTTTCGACGATAAGGACCTCAACCTACTCAACAGTTTGAATCAAGCAGTAAAAATTTTCAACAAGCACCCAGCAAAAGCAACAACATATTAGAAAGATCTCAAGACCTGGTTTGAAGGATCCTTCTTGGTTCCGCCAAAAGCAACAAGGAAATCCCTGTCATTGTGCTGCACTAAAACAAGACTAAATCCCTGAACAGAAAAGGGGGACAAAAAGAATTCAAGACTCCCAATTGAATGAAACTAAAAAACAAGAATTCAATGCCATTATAAAATAATCCTAACCTTGTTGGTAGTGATGGAATGGGGAGGACAAGTGACTGCAATCGACCATTCGAGCTTCAGAACGTCAAATATCAACGTCTCTGCAGGTCCTGTAAATTGAAAAACTTGAGCTCTCCAGCAAGTAAAATCTCACACCAAAGTCGATCAAAAGGAAAAAAAAGACATTTTACGTACTCCTCTTTCGGCTACCCCCACCAGTGATGTACCATTTCGTACCACAGAGTGCTCCACAACATCCTGCTCTAGGGGATGGATGAAAACCTTTTATTTTGATTCTGGACCACATCATCTGGACAGATATTCTAATGAGTATACAATCGAAACCATCTCAAACAGTATAAATTAAAAAAAAAAGCACAGACCGTCTCGAAATCAAGAGAGTACATGTCATTAAGAGTCTTGGATTTAGAGGCTCCACCAAAAACAAAGAGCGTTTTGTCATTGTAAAGCGCAGCAACGTGATTTGAGCGAGCTGATGGCCTCGGTCCACTGCAGAGAAAAAAGAGAGAACATGCTTATTCCACACCAATGTATATTCTTTTTTTTTTTTTTTTTTTT
>KE526768.1:0-17426 GCA_000441915.1 Genlisea aurea | reverse complement strand
TTTTTTTGCATGGGGGTGAAATAAAATTTTAATTAAATAAAAATGTGTAGTGTAGTTAGGCTACCCAGAATTGAATGGTATTGTTCAGTGGGTTATAAAGATATCATTTATGTGATTTAACAAGTCAGACAGAGCAAAAATTGTTCCTTCTGCTGCTTTTATTTTTGAAATCTGTGCGATACAAATTGGTAACTGAAACTTACACTGTTTCAGATTGATTTTCCCGTAAATATTATTATTATTATGATCATTATTACAAAAAAATCTTCTTTTTCTTTTTTTTTTGAAAAAAAAAAAAAGAGAGATTCTATTCTTTTCAATGTGACATTTTTGCTCATTTTTTATTGGGAAATCTAAAGTTGAAATTAATTTAAAAACAAAAAAAACCTTGAGGGATAAAATTCACTGATTTGATTTATATATGTTATATAGATATACAATATTTAAACATGAAAAATATTTATTTGAAAAGCCCATACCTCTGATTTTTCCCCTTACACGGGTGACGGGACCACAACTTTCTTTCTTTCTTCTTTTTTATTTAATTTTTAAACATTGGAAATTGCTCCATCTCCCATACCTCAGAAAAAAAAAAGAAAAAAAAAAAGAAGAAGCAGTAATTAAATAAATTCTAGACCAGAAATATTTACCTATTTAGAGCTAGGAAAATTCATATGATGTTTGGGCATTTTGACTAACAAGTTGTGGGCATGTTATATAAATAAATATGCATAAACCAATTGATTCCCTCATAAAACCAAAACAAGCATACATGGCAATAAAATAATGTTTAATAAGGAGGTAGGTATGTGCGCAGATGCATATGTGGGGCCACGGATCGCAATACAGAAGAGGTCCGGAGTCGCTGCGAGGAACACAACCGACCGGAATGTTAAGACTCCCTTGCTACTGTTGCGCACCAGGTTTGGTTTTATTTGAATGGAATGAAAATAATAATAAATGGGGTATGATTGATTACCCATTTAGCACCAGGGAGGGAGGGAGGGTTTTAGTGTATGTAAAATTGGCGTATTATTTGAACAAGGTTGCAGGAACAACATCGATTACCCGAGGGCGAAGCCGTTGAAAGATTTCCGAACGCTTCAGACGCACTACAAGAGGAAGCACGGGATCAAGCCGTTCATGTGCAGAAAATGCGGCAAGGCCTTCGCAGTCCGCGGCGACTGGAGGACGCACGAGAAGAATTGCGGGAAGCTGTGGTACTGCACCTGCGGATCCGATTTCAAGCACAAGAGATCGCTCAAGGATCATATCAAGGCCTTCGGAAACGGACACGCCCCCTACGGGGGACCCTTCCAAGAGGACGACGAAATCAGCCAACATAATGGAGAATAAATAATTGATGCCCCTTCATTAATCAATCCCCATTACTATTTACAATACTTGCATAAAATTTGATTTAACAAAAAAATGATTTGGATTTTATTAAGTTTTAATAGATAGATAGATAGTGTCGATCGATTAGTTTTTTTTTAAAAAATAAAAAATAAAAAATAAAAAATAAAACTTTTGAAGGTGCAAAGACAACAGCTTTTTGGGTTGCATGTAGGTGATGATCATTCTATTTGCCCTTTTGTCTAGTGGGCTGGCTATACATACACAATACATACAATAATTCAAACCTAATCATTAGTCCCCAGGACTACTGTAGCTTCCTTCTGCCTACATAAACTCTACTGTACCACTCTAGTTTTCAGGATTTCACTAGTCAAGCCTACCCTACTACATTCAATTTTTACATTTCTCAAAAAATAAAAAAAATATATATTTTATTAACACAACACATTTCTACGTTACATTATTTATTGATTAATTATTTTGTACAACGTTGAAAATTAAAAGAAATCACCCACGGCAGTTATAATTCAAAAGAAAACAATGACTTTTTTTTTTCATAAATTAATTTTGAACGTGCATGTAAATTGGGAAGTAGGAGTTAAAAATAATTTAGTATTTTTGAAAAAAAAATGTGGGAAATAGGAAAAAGACAAGCAGAAAACACTGTATGGATACTAGAAAAATCTGTAGATTGACAAGACATTTCAATGTCCCTTTGACTGGCCCCTATGGATATACATTATTAAATCAAATTTCACTGAGTAAAAAAATAAATATCAGCTCAACAATTTGCATACATACATATCTAATAAAATTGTTGCGCCACGTCAGCGCATGCATACTTATTTTCAATCAACAATATAATAATAAAAAAAAAATCAAGATTTCATAATGGAAAAAAATAATAATAAAAAATATAGTTGCCTTTTTTGAAAAAAAGATGAGTTTTCGGATTCGAAACCCTAGGGTTTGTTTGGGTAACTATTTCGAAGCCAGCAGCGGGAATTAATTTCATTTAATTCCATGTTCCCTTAGCCCTTCAAAAAAACCCTTCGCTTTATTTATTATGCGCTATTACTAAATTCACGCCTTTATAAAATATAATCGATTTGATAAAAAAAAACTTTATTATAAAGTGATAAATGTACATACATGTTTATTTAAATATCTTATCGGAGAATGAATATAAGATGCGAGACTTATAAAAAAATCATGATTTTTGGAGTTGAGCTATTTATTTGTATATCATATTTTTTGGAGTTCAGTCATGATGATATTCTTTTGAAAAAGATGAAAATATAATTGAGTGTTTAATCAATTACTTGCCTTTTTAATGATTATCTTCATTCATTTTTATATATTTTTCAGTATAAAGGAAAATTTTGTTCAAAATATATATTTCCAATTGTTTTTTTTTTTCCCAACATCATAAATCAAGCTTATGTGTTAGATTCTCCTTTACATTCATCACACATATATTAATATTCCCCTCATCACATCCACTCCAGGCAATAGGCATCATCATCATCACAATCATCATAACAAATACACCGAATATTCCACCATTTCTTTTTATATAAAAATAAAAATTGTAATTATGGTATTTTATGTTAAACAAATTGATTTTTTTTTTTTAATTTTATATCAAGATTAAATATTTTTTAAGTTTATAAAATTAAATTGCGAATCAAGTCACAAGTACACTAAATATGGATTAGGGGGGGCTAATTGTAATTATTGTGATGTAGCCCCTTAAATAAGTTTGGTAAGTACGTTGAGGGCAAAGTGTTAATTAGGAAAGGGACTAAGGGAGTTGAATTAAGTGCTTAAGATAGAAATGGATTTTGAATTTATTTTTATTTTTTATTTTTAAAAAAAATTGAGTGTTTATAATTGGGCCCTAAAACTCTGGCTGGCCGATTAAAAATAAATTTCATCATTAGTTGGGCTAGAAGACTGGGCCCAATTGAAAAAATAATAAAAATAAAATTTCTGAATTATTTCTGTCCACCTGACACGTGGATTCGTCAGAAAAGATTCTGTGGAACACGCTAACGAACCAAGCACCACAAGGGTGGAGATTCATGTGGGCCCCGCCCCGCCCCGCCCACCAGAATTTCTGAAAGGAATTCGAGTTGGAACTGTACTGTACGCATTGATGAATCATGGAGGGGCTTTACCTGAATCCGGACTTCACGACGGCCATTTCCCGGGTCCCGAATAAATCCCCGGGAAGGCCCACCACCAAATCCTGGCGAAAGAAGGGACTGACGATTTCGGGGGATTGGTGGCGGAGGAAGCAGGAAGGCAGATGGCGGGAGTCCGGCGATGATTTGGGGGGAAAAATTGGGAGGGGATTTATGGGTTTCGCCGCGGCGGTGTCGTTATGGTGCGATTCTCCGGCTTCTGCCCAATCGCTTACTGTCGCTTTCCCTGTTTCGCATATGCCCGAGGTCACTCCTCCCTCCCTCCTTCACGAATGATTATGTTTTTTAACACCATTTTTTTGATTGAAATTTGGATCATGAATTCCATTTGGCAGGTGAATGCTGTCCAGAGAACTCTGGTTGAGGCGTGGGGATTGATACGTGAGACATTTTTCGATCCCACATTCAATCATCAAGGTATAATGCTAATGCACGATATAAAATGTTCGGAGCAAATCATACATAGTGTGGGGTTGCAGATTGGGACCTGAAACTGCAACAGACGATGGTGGAAATATTCCCACTGAGATCGGAGGACGCAGCCTACAACAAAATCAAAGGAATGCTCTCCACTCTCGGAGACCCTTTCACCCGCCTCATCAGTCCCAATGTAATCAATCATTAACCATTGTCCATTGGTTGGAGTTGGACGACCCTATACCTTATCCATCTAATATTTCAACAGGAGTACCGAAATTTTAGAATCGGCAGTGACGGAAATTTACAGGGCGTTGGCTTGTTCATCAATGTCGAACCAAAAACAGGGCATCTGGTAGGTGTATATTCCAGTTTTCGAATCTTAGTGGCAGTGAATTCAGTTTTCGAATCTTAGTATATTCTTTCCAGGTTGTGTTGTCGTGTGTGGAGAACAGTCCGGCCGCACGTGCGGGGATACACGAAGGAGACCAGATCATGGAAATCAATGGTATTTTTTTATAAGTAAGGCCTCCCTTTTTTATGGCGTCCACCAAACTGTTGTTTCGGGATAATCTTGTTTAGGTGAAAAACTGGAGGGTGTTGCAAGCGAAGCTGTGGCAGAGAAGCTGAGAGGCCGAGTCGGGACGAGCGTTACCGTAAAACTTCAAACTGTGAGTAGTATCATCGATGAACTAACTACTTGTTAGTGTTGGTGAGAATGAGTTAGTCGATTCATATTTTGAGAATCTCAGCCTCAGGTAAATGATTCTGGTGGTCCATGTATCAGAGAGGTAATTTTGACAAGTACACTCACTGACTGTATGTATCTTTGTATGTATATTATAAATTTTGGAGTGTGTTTTATTCATATATAGGTGGATATACCTCGTGAAGTGATCAAGCTATCGTCGGTAACGAGCGCGATCATACCTCGTAAAGCCCCGGATGGGCATGTGTCCAAAACGGGGTACGTGAAGCTCTCGGCCTTTTCTCAGGTACCGTACCATCTCGACAGCGATTGAATCAATATATATGTATATAATATGCATGCGGACATGAATCACTGGAGTCTGGGACAGACAGCGGTTGAAGAAATGGAAGAGACTGTGAACGAGATGGAGAAGGAAGGAGTTCAATCTTACATACTCGATCTCCGGAACAATCCCGTGAGTAAATAATGTAAATCCCGCATACAAATCCGGAACATCCTTATCACATAATAGAGGTAACGTCAAACGTGTGTTGTGTGTGTCTACTAGGGTGGATTGGTGAAAGCAGGACTGGACGTAGCGCAAATTTGGCTCGACGGAACGGAAACGCTCGTGAACACCATCGACAGAGACGGCAGCATGTCGCCGATCAACATGATCGACGGACACGCTCTGACGCGCGATCCACTCGTCGTTCTCGTGAGTCGAATCGTATTCGTTGTTTTTTTTGTTTTTGTTTTCCATCAAATTGGATGAACAACAACAGCTCAACAGGTGAATGAAGGAAGTGCAAGTGCCAGTGAGATTTTAGCCGGAGCACTCCAGGACAACGGCAGGGCCGTTCTCATCGGCCACACCACTTACGGCAAGGGAAAAATACAGGTGCGTAGGTAGATTTTTCACGGTAATTTGAAATAAGGAGGGAGGGCTAAATACCTGGAATGGCAGAGCGTGACGGAGTTACACGACGGCTCCGCGCTGTTCATAACGGTGGCTAAATACCTGTCGCCGGCGCTTCACGAGATCGATAAAGTGGGCATAACGCCGGACATTCAATGCACGACCAGCTTTCTCAGCTCCAAATCTTCTTCGTCCCTGGAGAATGATTCTTGTATCTTATTAGCCGAGAATCAGCTCGATCATATCAATTAGCAGCATTATTGCATTTCAAATCCTACTCTGCCACATCACTTGACTTCATTTGTGTTAAATTTTCCACACATGATTACGACGCACACACAAATACGAGCAGGAGCAGGAGCAGGAGCAGGAGCAGGACACTTTGATTTAAGTAGAGCAGCAATTCCAAATGTCACGAAGGAGAGCGTACCTCGCATTTTCATCGGACAGCCCGACGACCGACGCAACGCACGATTCGAGTTCGTCGATGGGGGCGCTGCCATCTTTGCCTTTCCTCGACAAGCAGGGCGTTGATGCATTACTGGCTTTTTTTTCGTACACATCGTCCAGAGATGAAGAAGGCGGAGGAGTCATGTACACCACCGGAGATGCTGAGTATGGGAAGCTGATGCTGTTGATGCCATTATTTGCGTTGTGGCACTGCTTTGGATAAACATTATGAAACATGATCAGGAGACATATTTTAAAAGCAAAAGTAGAGAGTAGAGTACCTCATAATTGAGCGCCTCCAGCACAGCTCCAGGAACATGATCAGGAGAGAACTCATCAGGAGAAAAGTTGCACAATATCCTTTTAACCAACTCAACGCTGATTGAAGGGCACACCTAAAACCACCCACAAATCATAATATAAATTGCTTTTTGCTTTTTTTTTTTTTTTTCAAAAAAGGCGGATATGAAAAAAAAAAGCACACACCTCCATTCTGATTTTCGAGTCAAGGATCAGATCTTTCGGAAGCATCAGAAGATCACTCAGCTCATTCAGAAGAGGAAAAAAGGTTTTCCGTTCCTTTGTTTCTTTCTCAAGACCATCAGTTTTGGTCTCCTCCGAGCCAAGAACCGCATCAGAGAGCCATCTAGACCAGCTGCCAACTGAGTATTTGAGTTGAGCACCGGATCTGAAACTCAGGTCTCCAGCAGGAATAGGCAGCACCCTGGAGTCCACAATGGGATCAGATACAGGATCGGTAGGCATCTCGTGGGCTGACTCCCGGAGAATCGCGTTAAACATGGCTACATCGAGCCTTCCGATGCATTGCTCCAAAACCTGAACTTCCGAAACGATAAAATATTGTATAATGGAGCTTGTTATGAGTCAGTCCCTCATTTTGTCTGTGATGTACCTTTTTGGCTATAACGGGCAAGCACCCGCATTCGTGTCCCCCGGCTCGGACAGGACAGAGCCGTTTGAGAGCATCGTGGAAGGCATTTTTCCACGAGTCGATCGAGAAGTTCCCTTCTTTTTTATCACCAACTGCCAATCTCTCCCCAATAGGAGGCCCTTGCATATTCGGAGTCAGAGTCTAAAACACACACACAAAAATCGTTTTTAATGACATTTTTAACGCATAGCAGAACTGAACTCATGAGGAAATGAAGTGGATCACCTGCCACCATATCGATTCGACTACGCGGTAGAATATCCAGGACTCGACTTTTTCCAATGCAGCTGTGAGAGTCCACTTCTCTTGCCAATCATCTGCAGACTGTAAAACCCCCAGCTGCTTACTCTCTTCCTTGACTCCATTGGCATTGCCCTTCGGGTTCACCGGAGAAGGCAACAGACTTGAATTCTCGATAGCCTGAGATACGATTTCCCGAAAAACAACAGCATTCGATAGCCAAAAAGTTAACCTTGTCAACAAAAAGGGAAAGAAAACCAAGTTAGAAGAGACTGAGAATCCATATTACATTGAAAATCCTACATATAGATCAAGTTCATCAGAAAAAAAAAAAAATCGAACTTCTAACCTGGATACGTCATTGCCACAGGACTTTGAAACCAGAATCAACCCAGCTACGGTGTTCCTAGCAACTGAAGCTTGCTTTTCTGGGGACCATTTTTCACAAGCATGAATGTAGAGCCTTGAAAGATGCCTTGCAGGTGCGTGGACCTTGTATGCCGAAGTGCCATGATCAGGTACAACAGAATAAAGTGCAATTTCAAGAGCTGCAACTTGTCTCAATTCGCTCTCAAGATTCTCTATCCTGGTTTCCATTTCCTCAATTCTTTCATCTGCAGCTGTGTCTTCATCAAAATTTTCAACAATCATGCCGTTGGTATTCTTCTCTGATGAATCTGATTCGCTTTTCGGGTGAACTTTCACGTTTTTCATATTGGCCTTTGAAGTCCCATTTTCAAGTTGCTCCTCTTGCTTACCGTTGCAGCTGCTGGAGGAGTGATTTTTCATCAGCTCTTCTGAAACAACATCAGTGTTCTCGCTATCAGATTCATCAACAATTTCCATGTCACTGCTACAGGAATCATCGAGCTTTCTCTTGTCTAGTAAGTCAGTCATTATGAGTTTTTCAGCATTATTCTCTTCGAACAATTCGGAATCATCTGCATTTGCCACATCCATATGTATGTCAACCCAGTTCTGAAGTCTGTACAATTCCTCTCATCAATATTTATCAGATGAGGCTGAGGATGTCAGTCACTTTTATGTTCCAGTAACATTTTGATCACTGTTATCCAGCAGCTTACAATCTTTATTCTTGCTCCATGAGTCTCTTCAATCTCCCTAAAAATACAACCATTTAGATTAGAAAAGCAGGTCGACATGCAATAAGAGAGAGAATATGCAGAATAAGATATGAGACCTAGAAAAAAGACTTGTTCCCTGTAGAAAAAGTCATGCAGATTTCACATTCTACAGGAGCTAAACAAAATCAAATTCAAACATTTTAAAAGACAAACAACTCAATTTTCTCCAAGATTTACGAAATCGCCTCCAAGGAGGCAAGATTTGGAAAAAAAAAAACGCAAGAAATCACCACACACCAAAACGAAAAGCATTTACTCCGAATCCGATTTACGGACGAACACAGCGGAACAAAATATACCACGAATCTACACTACGGTATGCCGACGGTTTCACAAAATCTACTCCAGTAACCGTCAACCGCGAGCATAAAAATAAACTGTGAAGAACGCCGGCGCGCTACCGGAAAAAGAAAAAAAAGATATCGGAACCAGAACAAGTTAATTGCATTGTCGGATCTCTACCAGAACAGAGAACCACAAGATCTAATCCAAAACAACAAACTAGGCAGAAAGTTACAGCATCTACCGATTTGAAAAAGGACGTTACACTTAACGAGATTTCCACCAGTAAAAAGGCACTTTTACAGTCTGAAAAAATCAGAAAGATGAACCGACACTGTTCGGCTGCACGGAGCTTAACTTCGCCGATGTTCGGAAACTTGTCCGTGGTCTAATCTGACCGGCGAAATCTCTCTTAAAGCAAAAGCATGGCAAGAAGCAGGTCTGTCCGGCATGAGGAATGCAGCCAATCATTCCGCAGACTCAACTCATGTGGGAGTGCGGGAGATTACTCATTACCGCATTTAAATGAATAAAATCAAGTTATTTAATCAAATATTTCTAAAAATAAAATCATCGCAATCAATATATTAATGTGTTCCGTACCATGTTTTCATTGAAAAAAATGGTTGGGTTGTCGGTAGGGAAAAGGGCCAATGAGATTTAACATGAAACGGCGCCGAGACAGACAGCTGGACGTACACACTCAGCTGTCGATCATGACAGTTTTTTTATTCACTGGAGACTTATAATATATATGGTTTAGGGTTTATTATATTAGATAAAACAAAAAAAAAATATTTAGTATTTGGTATAATTTTTATATTTAATAATATGGCCGAAACTGTGTGAAAAAAGAATTTAAACATGATATATGTGCACAAAATGATTGTGAAAAAAAGTATCTAATATATCCTAATACAATGACAACTAACAAAATTAAATAGAATTTACTTGGATTGTCAATTAATAGAGCAAATAAACTCTTAATCCAACTCATAAACTTGAAATTGAATTTAAATTCTAAATCATTTATCAATTCTAAATCTGTAACTGAGCAAAATGATCTAATTAACAGAAACTGGAAGAGTGGTATGCGTTGTTGATACAGTGAGTATGCATTAGGAGCGAAAAAAACAAAAATGTAAAAGAGACTCTATCTATCTGCTACTCCTAGGACGCAAACAATACTTAAAAAAAATTCCAAATATAAGAACAAATCACACTCCAACCACGATCGAATTGTATATTTTACATGTAAGTGTAGTGAAGAAGAGGTGTGCATGAATTAAATTAAATTAATTCGTTCCATGAGCAAGAAGATTAACATCACCAACAAAAGGAAAACAATGGCAAGCGCAAAAGAGCTTTTATGCAACTGGAATTCCATCATACTGTAAATATGATTCAGAGAGGAAACAACCAACAAAAAAGGGACTGAGAGTCAATTACATTTATTCACTCCAGGCTCCAGCGGCAGGCAGGCTTCGTTTCCTCAATCAGAGTCTCCGGTCTGAGCCGATTCCGATTGGAGCCGTTCCAGAGCTTTTTGATGCGCCCATGTTTCGATCGTCAGATCGGGCTTCGCGTTCAGACCCACGCCCAGGATTACGATCGTCAGGAAGCTAGTGATGTAGCAAGGAAGCTCCCAATCCTCCCACTTTCGGGACTCCCCAGGCGGCGGAGGCGTGCGGTTGAACGCGAACCCTTTGGGATGCTCCTCGTGTCCTGCCGTCGTCCACCGACTCTGACCGCCTACGTTTCCGCGGGTGCGAACGGAAGGGGTCAGACGGCGGCGGAGAGTGCTCGCGGCGGCCGCGAAGGGTTTCAACGGCGGCATTAGGTTGCCTCAGGATCGATTGGGATCGCCAATTCGTATGATGCGACGTCGTTTTGAAAGATCCCTTGTTTTGTTGTTATTTCGCCGCCGCACCCCCTCAATTACTCACAAATTGCGCATCCACCCCCCCCCCAATGTCCGTACTAACTACTAAGTACTAACTACTAGCTATATGTTAATTTTGGTATTTTCAATTTTTCATATTGTTATATGCTAATAACTCTAATTGAATAGAATTTGGGTCGTAATTTGAAAAAAAAAAAAAAATGATCACCGCACAATTAACGTAACAATTTAGACATGTTATTATTTTGAAATTTAATTTTACGAAAAATTCTACAAAACACGTTTAGATTTAAAGATTATTTTCAAAATCTGTCATCATAGTTTATAAAATATAATCCTAAATTTAACTCATAAATTATAAACCTTAAACTAAATAAATAGTAATAAATATCATTACTCAATGGTTGAATAAAAATTGACAAGCAAAAGATTGGTGACCTTGGAAGGTTGAAACTCGAGCGGCCGGAGCCAATCCTCCGTCCCGTTCAAAAACCACATCATCCTCATCCCCTCAACTCTCAATCCGTCGACATATTCCATCATCAATCCCCCTGTGTTTCGATTCACAAGCCCCTCGCATCCCGGCCGGTAATCCACCACCCCTCCACCCGAGTAATTTGTCCATCTTTTCAATGCCAACTTCACATTCATCAAGTTTATGTTGCGAACGATTCCAGCCCCAGAACCTGAAATGTCAACAATGAGATCGAATCAATTACTGATGAATGAATGATATTCGGTTTTCGATCAGAAAGCACCTGATATGAACACGCCATTCTCAGAAACTGCCGTGATGTTGATGAAGTTGATGTTGGATATGGATGATGATGGATCTTTCGCACGACTACTGTTGTCTCTGGAGCATGCTGTGATGTAGATCGGTTCCGCTCTGCCCCACCACGACTCGTCGTAGTATCTGGTTGTCATGTTAATGTTGGAGAAAGTAACATCATCAACATTTCCTGCATCATGGATTACAAAATAGATGAATTATCGATTTGTGGATACTGGGAATAATAAAATACTTACCTCCATCTCTGATCTGGAATCCGAGACCTCTATGAGAATCCACAATGGTGATGTTATCAAACAGAAGCCCTCTGAAATCGTGATAGCTTGCACTGCCAAGTTTGATGGCTGAAGACTTGGATCTTACCCAGCAATCAGTGACTGTGAGATTGTGGACGGGGCCGGTGTAGGTCTTAGGGCAAATGGCATCATCTCCGGTGTCGATACGGCACCGATTGATGATGGTATTGTTGGAATCCTCCACGTCAATGCCATCGTTGTTGGGGGTGTTGAAGTCGCCGGAGATTGAAACATCTTGTATCGATGTTTGCTCCGAACGAACGATGTGTAAGCTGCTGAATCGAAAAACATCGGAAAATCCGGCGAAACAAGTAAGGAACAACAACGGAAGCACGACGTACCACCAATAAGCAGGGTCCTTGAAGTTCACGTTCCAAATCCTGACGTTTCTGCATCCGATGAATCCCACCAATCGCGGCCGACACTCGTCGCCCGAACAAGCGCCGCTCTCGTTCCAGCTCACCATCACGTTCTTCCGCTCATCGAATCTCCTCACAAACATCGTTCCCTGGCCGTTGATCTCGCCTCCACCGGTAATCCCGGTCTCCGTCGCGTTCTCCGCCAACACCACGTACCATCTCTCCTGCATCTCCGGATAATCCGACAAACGCGTGCCGCCGAGAATCGTCGCATCGCTAGATATGTTCAATACGACTCCGGATCTGAGGTATACGGTGGCGGTGAGGTACTTACCCGCGGGGAAGCTTACGTAGCAGTGAGTGTGATATATTTTGAAGGCTGCGGAACAGTCGTCAATGGCTGATTGAATAGCGAGTGTATCGTACTCGATTCCGGTGGCGGTAGCTCCGTAATCCACGACGGAAACGGAAAAAGGTTCGGCGAATCGGAGGATCGAGATTAGGGATGCTCCGCCTCCGCGGGAATGAAGGAAAAATGTGAAGAGTAGAATGAATTTCATTTTCAATCCATGATGGATGAAACGAATAAATAAATATTAATTTAAATCGTAATTGATAAATAATGATATGATTTTCCTTAACAGGCTGGGTTGATGAATCTATTTGAATGCGGCCCACACATATTATTAATATCTTTTATGGCCCAATTGTGGGGATTCAAACCGGGTCGGAACTGATCCGGAATTCTGTAACTGAATGATAGTATTTTGTCGCCGATTCGTCCGTGATAGAAAGGGCGGGTGTTGTATGTGGTTCGAGATCTACTCGCCGCCGCAATGACGGATCCTTTGTCCGCCGATGTACCGGAGGCAGCGCCTCCGTCGACTACCGTCTCTGTCTGCGATCTCCACGCACGCAGGGAGCCCTTCGAGCATGGACTTTTACCGATCCCCAAGCTAATCTTCACCGATGGGGTTCAAACTCTGTCAAATGTCAAATCCGCTCTTCTTTCGGCCAGTTCTGACGAACGAGTTAATACGGAGATTGTTTCGGCCGTTCTTCAGATTCCAATTGAACATTCTTGTATCCTGATGGAAACCCTATCGGCTGTTTTACATGACGAGTCTGATCCTTTAGGGAGAGCGAAGACTCCTGAAGAGATTGGCGGAATTGGAGCAAATGTTTTTGATTTGCTCGTTCTTTTGTACATACAGAGTTATAAGAGGCTAGTGCCGAAAGGCCATAAGGATTCGGCTGCTGTTGCCGATGTTTGGCCGTCTACATCGGCTTTTGATGGATTTTTATCCGCACTTTCGCCGCTTCAGGTGATGAATTTTTAATGTTATGGAATATCTTGTGCATCATTAGGATTAGTGGAAATCTTCAGTGTAGCTTGCACTTTATTCATTGGTATTTATTATTAGTTGATTGAGTTTCTTACTTGATTTGGAATGAAATTGTACTGTGATTTTTAACGTGCATGCATTTATTCCTTGCTATCTCGAAAGGGTTCATGATTGCATCATAGGAGAAATATGCATCTGTTAGTCAGTCATTGTCGGTTTGAATCAAATTGAGCTATTTTTATCGAATGCAGTTGGTGAGAAGCAATAGCAGGAAGTTCATGCCATCTCAGACAGACGAGGAGGCTCATCAACTCTCCTATTTGCAGAAACACGTTGGCAATATTCTTGCGCTTCTTGCCGATACTACAGATGAAAACAGCGATGAGTCTCTGGCAAGTAATTTAGTTGATTTATTCATTAAAACGAAGTTGTTTCTTCATTTGGCGTGAGTTAAGCATTTATTCATGTGCTGAAGTGTTGCCTGCTCGAGTCCAGCAGGTTTTGTCGATGGATAAATTTGAGCATCTCAGTCTTCTGATATATTTTGGGGAAAAGAGTTCTCCGAGAATTCCCTTGAGCCAGAATACACCATTCTTTGCGAATTCTGATCCTGACATGCCTGCTGCTCCAGTTCCTGCAACGCAAGTTCTTGACTGGCTTATTCAAAATATATCTTCTGCATTGGATCATGTCGCAGATCGAGTATCGTTGAAGGATAATGGTCCGAATAGTTCTGCTGATCAAGATGTTACTATGAGTGATGTTGGTACAAGTTCCTTAAACTCTTCAAGCAGTTCTCGAGGTTCAAGTTTCATTGAGGGGATTTCTAAATCATCATACGTCAAACAAGCTTCTGATCTTAAAGGCTCATCAGTGAAGGTGAAGCATAGCTGTAACATAGTTTCGGCTTTATTTTGCCTTTAAATGTCTTTCTTGCGTTATTAATTGGCATTCCATTTTTACTCCTGTTTTTGTGCTTTTAACCATGCATTAAATTAGGCTACTTTTCCAATTGAGTTCTGAATTTCCAAGATCTAGATTAATGCATCCTCTTTAGATCTATCTTGCTTGTTTTCTGGCTTAAACTTTTGCTTCCTCATCAGGTCCTAAATTGCCATGAGTCAGTTATTTATATCTTGGCACCACTCAAGTATGCAACTGTCTACGGTTGCTCTGATGCTACCATTGTACTTGGGGCTGTTGGTAAGGTAATGGTTTGTTAAACTTATACCGATGTTTCGATGACATTTTGTGATTGTTACAGTACTGCTCTGATGGTGCACTTAAATTTAGAATTTTGGAGTATGCTTGGATGCACTTATTTTTATTCATTTGTTATTTTTTATTCATCTTATTTGGTTCATACAGGCTATCAGAGTTGAACATTGTGAGCGTGTTCATGTTATTGCTGCTGCTAAGCGCATCTGCATTGTGAACTGTCGTGAATGTGTGTTCTTCTTGGGGGTTAATCAGAAACCATTGATTGTTGGTGATAACCATAAGTTGCAGGTGGGGTTTCATCTCAATTTTATTTTATGCAAGCCTCTTATAATTTTCAAACAGAACTAGGGCTTTATTATTGAAATTTTATCATTTGAACCTGCAGTTATTCTTTAAGATGTAAAATATATTGTGGCCTTATCGTTCTAAAAGAGGTTTTTGAATAACTTCTCAAGCGATATATCTTTTATATGTTGGCATTATTCACATTACACATGGCAGGTTGCTCCGTACAACACATTCTACTCTCAACTGGAAGCACATTTAAAGCAAGTTGGGATTGATGCCAATATCAACAGATGGGACGAGCCCGTTGCACTTGGAGTTGTCGATCCACATGATTCGTTGTCCCATCCTGCTGGTACTTCTGATGTCCTGACTGAATCTGCGACATGCATAGATCCCGATCATTATACCAATTTTCTTGTAAGTATCTGTTTTATTGGTGGCCTGAACATCTCTGTTTAGCTCCAGATTTTTGGCTTATACCATATTTTAAGGAACAAATATATTTTGTATCTATGAAGACATTTTTCACAAAAATGGTTGTTTCACTGGTCCTCGGTGCCTTTTCTTGGCTTTGCTGTATGCTGAAAAAAGTCTTGATGCAGGTACCGAATTGGCTGGTAACTGAAGAAGGTGGTTCCACTGAAGACAATCCATTTCGTCTACCTGATGCTTACCTTGTTTCTCAGCAAAAAAATGTACGTTCAAATACTGGGTACCTTCGCTTGCATATATTATATTTGAAATGTACGTTTAAATATTGAATGGCTCGTTCTGCTCTTCGATTATTAGCTCAAAAATTTGGCTGAAGTGAAGCAAATTTTGAGAGAGACTCAACTCGACGAGGCCAAGAAAAGAGAACTTTCTAGTGCACTCCATGCCAGTTTCAAAGATTGGCTATATGGTAGCTATTTCTCCCTTAACTATTTTTTTCTTTTTTTTTTTTGTTCACTACTATTAGCATGGTGTTCTTCTTTAGGTTATTGATTATAGGGTAAGTAAACTCTTGCTCGAATCATTCTTCCATAAACCTTTCTTTTTTCACTTCCTGAGCTTTACCACCTCGATTGATGCATTACTTTTTTTTTATATTATTATTATTGGGAAAATTAGTCTGCACGATTTAGTTGGTTCACGATGGTAACAGCAATGTTTAAAAACTATAATTTACATAGGAAAGAGCATGTGCTTTGATATGTTTTCATTGTCATGCTATTTTTTTTTTTAATTCATGAATACGCAGCATCGGGAAATGTGCGGCAGCTTTACTGCCTACACGGTGCAGAATGAGAGATGAGGCCAGGCACGGAATGGCCAAGCGGGAATGACAGATACGTTTAGTTAATTGAGTTTCCTCAAATTATAATTCGTTGGCTAGTTTCTTGTTCTCGATGCCTCGTTTTTTTTTTTAATGACGTTATGCTGTTGAGATATGAAATATATATGTAGTAAAATATTGCTGAAAATAACCCAAGTTTTATTGTTCCCTGATTGAAAAAACAATGAAGTTTCTTGGCATGGCTATCCTGATGGAGCAAGTTGAAATAACTTTTCTGCTTGATCTGGGAAGAATGTGATGAACAAATAAGCGCCTAGAAAAAAAAGCAATGAAACCTGTTAGATTCGCTGCAGGAATGCCATTTTATTTTCTGTTATCTCCGTCCTAGCTATGGTAGCCATGTTGATCGTCTATATTCGAAGTAATTTTTTTATTCTGATTTCAATTGTTTGGTTGGGAAAAAGGATTTGGATGTTTTTTTAAGTATGTGAAAGTAAGGTTGGTTGGAATGGCACTTTTTTTTTGAAAGTAATAGAGGTTTAGAGGGTGCTTACAGATGAGGAAGGTCCCGAGGAGGGCGGAGATCTGTCCCTGTATGGTGACGAGGCCAGCTTTTCCTGCATTTTGCAGCTCAGTGGAACCGACTGATTGGAATGTTCCTGAAGGGAAAAGGTTGTGATGAGTGATGGTGTGTAATCAGATTATTATGATTGATGAGTACCGACCGACCGGGTTTTACAGATTGCAGGCCTGATGTTATGCAGGCTATGTTTCGGTAGCCGGCTTGTTCGAGTTTCGTGGAAGCTGCTGCGGACCTAAGGTAATTTAATTTATGAGTATAGTATATTTATCGGAGATTTGATTTTTGGGTGGCTTGCCTGAGGCCTTCCTGGCAGACGAGCAAGAGGGGTGTCTCTGGCGGGAAGTGGGTGGTGACGGTGTGGAGGAAGTTGTGGTTGATTTTGGTGAAGGGCAGTCCGTAGAGCAGTCCGACGAAGCTGTTGTGGAGGGTTCTCTTTAGTATTGTCCCTGTGTTGTGACTTGAGTTGTGAGGCAAATGGCAATGGCATGGAGGCTGGAGGGAGGCTACACAGCATACCCAAGTCGTTGTCCTGGTTTTGGATGTATAGGGGGGCGTGGTAGGAATTGGTGATGTGAGCTCTGTGGAACTGGGAAGAGTCGCGGACGTCTAAGATGGAGTAGCCTTGAGTCGCAACCAGCTCCTTGGCCTCTTCCGCGTTCACGAACTTCACTTCCGCCTTCAAGGTCCTGCTGTATCGCC
>KE526767.1:0-12420 GCA_000441915.1 Genlisea aurea | reverse complement strand
TCTACATAATTATAATTATGTAACAATTAACAATTAATTATATAGATAAGTTAAAAAGTAATATAAGGTAGGGGCAGCAACAACTAAGCAGTAAAATTACACCACCATGAGTCGGTCGAGTCGCCAAAAAAATATTACGAGGAGGACGACATCTCTCTGAACCTGGCAATGGCCTTCTTCTGAATAACTGCTTTGTAGCTGTCTCCAGCCTGCACCTCAAGGCTCGGATCCACTGCTTTTTTCTTCGGCTGATGGTTCCCGAGACCCGCCCGACTAATCTCCACCCCGTGAGCCACCACCGGCTCAACCATCCCGCTCCCGTCTCTTCCCAGTCCCTGCAAACCCAAAACGCAATCATTCCAAAACACACACACACAGTTCCAGTGAGTAAGTAGTCGGTGGTTGCTTTTTACCGAGCCTTCGTTCCACCCCATGCTGCGAAGCATTCGATTTCCCACGTTGCTTTCGTCGATAGCCTTGTCTGCCGAGATCATGTCGTAGCCGCCGCCGCTGCTTTCCTCGTTAGCAGTACTAATGCTCCGCCCACCCACACCGGGAGGGAAAGGCATGTCGCCCCCTCGATACGTTGTTGATTCTCGATCTTGAAAATCGACACCGATCACAACATAAAATGCATACCCACAGTTAATATACATGATGAAACAGTTCATCTTCATCATAGCTGTCCTGCAAAGCCTCGTACGTGTATATATATATATATATATGTATGTATGTATATTCAAATCTAAAAACATACCACCACCCTGGAGAGGAATCATGAGCCAAAAAAAAAATGGTAGATTGATGAAAAAGAAACATGGACTCTTACTTGAATCAGCATTCGATGCCTCGTTTCCGAAAGCCGAGAACGATCCATACAAACTTCTCCGTTCAGCCGCTCGATCTCTGTAGGTCGTCGTTTGAGAACCAGATGGCATCTCGGAAAACCTCCTCCTACCGGATGAAGGCTGTGAATAGGAGCCTAATGCGGATGAATCCATCCTGAAAGGCGTAGAAGATTCGGAAAATGTCTGGACCGAAGGAGGAGGAGCAGCAATATATGAAGCGGGTGGAGCGTCTTCTGCTTGTCCCCCATACACAGTGTCCGATTTCACCACCCCCATCCCAGAACTCCGGATCATGCCTTTCAAAGCCCTGTATTGGGATTGTAAACCACCAGTTGAGGAGTTAGAAGCCGTAGAATTATCTTTCGATACCAGCACGTCCTTTTTTAACTTGGGCTTTGCCGATTTCTCATCAGCTGAGACGGGCAGCAGCTGGCCATCATCAGGAACCGAACGAGGCGCTTGACCTTCGGTGCTTCTTTGCTTCCACATCGACAAAACGTTATTCATCTTCTTCTTGTTAGCCAGAATGCTGCTTTTGGAGGCAAGTTTGATTTCCTTCAGCCTTTCCTTCTCTTTCTTTTCGGCAGCAGCAATTGCAGCAGCCGCAGCTGCTTCAACAGAACCCGGTTTCTCGTTCGAAGTTACAGTAGCAGCGGGTGCTGATATGACGACCTTTTTATTATTAGGGCCATTTCCGGATGAAGCTTTCGAAACATTTTGCTGCTTTCCAGCAGCATTGCCATTCTGATCGGAGGAGCAAGGAACGTACTGTTGGGTTTGTTGATCATACGAGTACCAAATGCCAGCATTGCCGTCATAATACAGGCCTGCAAGAGCAACCACTCCCAATATTAGGTATCTTTATGAGATTTTTCATTAGTAAACTATATGAATGAATGGCTTCAAAACTTGATTGTCAGACTCAAAATTTTGGATATGAAGAAAAAAAAAAAAAAGCTTAAGCAGGCAGAAATAATATCGGGTGGTGAGATGATACAAAACCTGTATTGCCATCATAGTAGAAACCAGAAGCAGCATCATAATAGTAACCAGAGGCTTCATCCCAGACGAAACCAGATTGCGGAGCAGAATTCATCAGACTCGTCCCTTGTGTACTTTGCCCTTCTCCAGAACCAGATTCTTTACCATCTGGATTGTACTCCTTTGGAGCCCATCCAACTGCATCATACTGAAAAAACGGAGAAATTCAACAAAATGAGTAACCACATTAAAAAGAAGATAATTAGAAACAGGATATACGACATGGTGATTTACGACAAGGACAAGGATGATAGACAAGTAAACGTAACAAAAGCAACAAAAATAATTGGTACGAAAAGAATGAGTTCACCAAACACATGAGGTGAAGAAAATACAGTTCCTTAATGAAAGCAACAGACCTGCTGAGCAAAAGTTGCTGCTTCAATTGCAGCCGCAGCAAGATTGCTGGACTGCGCTCCACTAATTGCCGATCCAGGTCCAATTATACTTTTCGCATAGGAAACTCGAAGAACCTGCCCATTCTTCTCTAAAGATGTACCATTTGTTGCTTCAAGTGCTTTAGTAGCATTTTCAACCTGCAAATTCACAGAGAGAACACAGTTAATCACAGCAAGAGTCTTGTACTCAATCAAAAAAAAAAAATAGCACGTCACACAGGGGGACTCCTTAGGAATGGACAATTATACCGTGTACCAACAAGAAAACATAAGAAAATAACATTGAATATCTCATTGAAAAAAAAAAAAAAACGTGCACAAATATCAAAGGTATAGAAGCATTTTTAGCCAGTCCCACCTGGGGAAAAGAAGGTTTAATGGCTGTTTTGGAAATCATATTTTGAACCTCAATAGTCAAAAGAGTTAAACATACCGAATGAAAATGAATGAATGCAAACCCTCTGGAGACATGAGTAAATTTATCTCTGACAAGCCTTAAATCCTGAAAGTGTTAGACATTCAAACACTGAAGAATAAGAGAAAAACACGTTCTCCAGGAAAGAGAGGAGAATGATAGTGAATTAAGTATGGATATAAGCAAAAACATTTGCATACCTTTAGTGGAGCATGTTTAGAAAACTCATAACGAAGCATTTCTTCATCAGCATTTTCATCCAATCCGCGCACAACAAGAACATGAGTTGGACCTGAAACATATAACGTTTAACAAAAAATAAACTAATGAATGAAAAAGCATAACTAACAAGCAGAAGAGTTCCCAGGATAACTAACCTTCTCCTCTCTTGCCACTGGAGGAAGGATTTGACGATGCCATATCAGCTGCAGGTGAATCTTCCGTCCTTGGTTCATTGCACTAACCAAAAGAATGACACACAATTTTTGAAAAGGTAATGATTAATTGTCAGAAAACAGCATCTACAATGACAACCAAAGTTAGTTTTATTTCTATTTTGATAGAAAACTAACCTGAAAACATGAGGTCCTCCGTGCAAAATTGATACAACCACATATTAGGCACATCCAATCAGAAGGTATCATGATATTTCTACGGGAACCACGTCCATATCTTGATCCACCGTCCATTCCATGAGGTCCACCACCTCCTCCAGTTGGTTTACTACTGCAACTATTAGTCAACAGAGCAGAAATTAAACACAGATGCTTTCTAATTGCACATCACAAACAAGAAACATAACCACAGCCAAAAATTTCATTCAATTGATATATAAGCATCCTCTAAAATTTTTACCCTTTTTTCGCTATCTAGATAAAAATTAATCCTCAATGGTGCAAGAGAAACCAAAATGGGAAAATAAGATGAAAGATTCAACCAAAAAAAAAAAAGAAGCATATGTACCTGTATTCAAAAAAGACTTTTCTACCATCCACAAGAAGGCCATCTTGTGCAAGTCTATCCATCATTGCCTGTGCTGATTCCTATTACAAAGCAAAAGTCAAAATCATAACAGAATTCAAACAGACTAAATTATAAAAAACAGTATAGTTCATACCACAGAGGGAAAATCAATAAAAGCAAACCCCCGGGAGGCACCCGAATTCCTCTCTTTAATCAAGCGAACATGCTGCAAGGGTCCCCATTCAGCCTAAAGCGGAACAAAAGAAAAAAAAAAAAGATTAACATGGCAAGGGGAAAAAGGTGGGAAAAGGATCCGTAACCAATGCATTACAAGGATTCGATATAAATCTTCTTCTGATGTCTTCTGTGAAAGACCTTTTACCACCACAGAGGCAGAGGGAACCTGCAGAAAAGACAGCCACATCTGTTCATTACAAGAAGCAAAGGCACATATGTGTAAAAAGAGAGAGAAAGAAGCATTGCATACAATAGAGAAATTGTCGTAGTGGCCTCTTTCCTCAAAATCTCTTCTCCTGTCACTTGTTTCAAAGTAACGGTCATCATAACTGTCTTCCCTGTAACTATGACCATGACTTCTGCCTCGAGGAGACCTTGACCTCAGCCGATCATCATGACCACGAGAATGGGAACGAGAAGAAGAATGTTCATGCCTTCTAAATGGACTTTCATTTCTTTCACGACTTACGCCTCCCTTCTCCCAGTCGCGATCCCGAGACTCAGGCCTTCTCCAGTTGCCTTCCCTCCTACTACCCCTATCATATTCAGAATCATAACCTTGCATCCCATATTCATAATCCCTTTCACGGCTGTCTTCCCTGCTTTCATGTGAAAAACGAGATCGATACTCATAATCATCATATACATAATCCTCTCGCTCGGGTCCTCCATACCTAGCTGATCTGTTAATTCAGGAACATGAAAGTAGTGATTAGCGTGGACATTTGGGTTGGCTAGGCAAAGAAATAACAAATTCATGAACATACTGCTTCTCATGGCGTCTGTAGTCTCTATCGTAAGAATAATCATCTTCATAGCTTTTCCTTCTTGACTGAGACCACATACCAACTGATGATGGCGGTGCATGATAGTTGTCCCGCTCAAAAACATCACGATGACCAGCACCCTTTGAGTATACATTTTCCCTCGAAAATCTCTCATCTATAAACCTCCTATCATCATAAGAACCACCATTCCTGCCGAAAAATGATAAGGAAAGGTCTGATAGACGAAGTAAAACAGATGCAAAGAATGTAATAAATGTAAATATGAATGAATTTTAAACTAGAAAGCTTTTTCTTAAAAAAAAAAAAGAGAGACAACACTTTGTTCTCAGGAACTTCTGTCAATTAATCCTCAAGTTAATCACAAGTTACCATTTATGCTATCAGATGACACCATCACAGTATACTCACCGGAAGTCCGTACCATGACCTGAATCATAAACCTCCGAAGCCTGTGGATTCAAGAGAATAAGCTGAGTCAGCAAGCAATAAACAGTGAAAACGTAGGGAAACGATTCCACATCTTCATTGTCCCAGGTCAGCGTATTATCGCCCAAAGACAATCACAGGAGCCTATTTTTCTCGAATATCACAGCCCATATATGTGATGAAAATAAAACCACAATTACGCTGTTATTTTCCCATCCTTGACGATGGCCATGACGCCCAGGATCCATCGTTCCTCAAATGAAATGTTTTCCTTAAAAGCTTTTCCGAATTGCAGACTGGTCAGAGCAGAAATATTTATAGCCTTTCCCTGTAATTCATTAACAACTAGATGTCAACACCATCATGAACAACAAACAATCTTCAACAATTGGTTCCCCGTTCTAAGTGGCTTCTAAAAAATCGAGGCCTCCATATCATATACTCTCCAGCCTATATAACCATGAAGCATGAAGACAGGAAAACATCATATCATTTTATTTCACAACAGCCACGGAAAACATCTTAGAAAATTTCTATGGCGGAATTTTCTTCGACTCCAAAAGTTAAATATCCATGTATAGAGCGCGTTAGACATCAAACGAAGAAATTGATAACAAATCTCCGGGTAATCAATCTATCATTGCATAAAAGCAACATTTAATATGATATCCATGACACTGAAGAATTGATTAGTTTTCCATCTCAGCTATAGACCTTCTTCGGACAATGAAAATTAGACACTTTCGAAAAATTACAGGGTTTTCAGAAAACGAGAAGACGTAATATGTTCATATCGCAGGATGAAATCAACATCTCAAACAATATTTTCTGAAACTTTTGATTGCGGGATCACATACCTCGAAAAAGATTTAAGAATCAAACAAAAAATAGTCCGTCACGAATCCAGGGTTTTGTTTCAGCGATCCCGTAATGAGAACTGGGATTTCCTTCCTGGCTTCATCAGTGAAGAAATCTTCGCCCTACTCTCTCCATAGAACCAAAAACCGTAAAACTGTAGGTATCCGAGTTTGGCCGTCGGGCTGTTTATGAATGATTTAAATAGTACAGCCTATCAAACCCATGAGACTGGCCCATAAAATAATTCGGCTTAGCCCATTAAACAAATGAACCGGCCCATTAACTTAACAAGGCCCGGCCCAAATTGGATTACTGTAAATAATTTACAGTCTATAAAATTACAAATTTAAGATTCATAGTTAAGGTAAAATTCATAATGTATATAATATATCTAGTATTAAATTTTAAATTTTTTATATGTTAATATTTTTATAAATATTTACAATATAATGATAATAGCTGTTTTTATTTTATTTTATTTTTTTTTAAAAAAGGTAGATGAATATTAAAAAATTGGAAAATTATACAAAACATGCAAATAATGTACAGTTTTCGTATTTGTATATTTTGGCGCCACCGTCCTGACCGCCGGCAACGACGAACTAAGCCGCCGAGGAGAACTGTGAATTGTGATGATGAAGAACTTTCTCTTCATCAATCCGTGATTTAGTATGTTGATCGCTCGTCCACTTCTTCAAATGGGAGCGGCACTATTTTCACTGCCCTAAAGTGTCCGGCGTTGTTCAGATGCTCATTCTCCAATCTGCATAGATTTTTTTCTTTCTCAGAGATGATGAAGGAATCCTGAAGCAGAATTCAAAAAATTTACCTGTAAAAGTTCCATTGCCCCCTTCTTACAACCTCAAGAGCTGCTAAGAAGAAAATGGTGATTCTCTGGTCCACCGTCTGGAAGCTGAAATGGAAGACACACTGCAACCATGCTAAACGGAGAAGGAGATTCAGTCCCTGCATTATGATTAACAATTAGGTTTGTTGAAATTGAATCTCACGGGAGATGATGAGAAAAAAAAAAAACTGGGGTTGCGATTCTACCATGGAGAAGAAGTAGATGGATTTCCTTTTGAGCATCAATTCATCTCTCAGCCATGGATTCTTCGACCTAAATTGAAGCAATCCCCAGTCCTTGACGAAGTCCCAGTAAAGATTATACACAGTTGCTGCGGTTGACATAACAACCAAGGTCCAGAGCCACCCGATGCTTCTTTCCTTCTCGTATGCCACCTTGGCCCCAGCTGCAAGCATGGCGGAGACGTATTTTCCGAAGTTCATGAGGTGTGATTTGTGCCCTTCATCGAACCATCTCCGAGCACACTGCAAATCCAATTCATTCCATTTTTGCAACCAAGTAAGTGTTCGATAAAATGCCCGAATGAAACAAACCTGCATAGCTCTCCAATAGTAAGGGATAAATGATATTGCGAAGGCTACGTCTTTGTACAATGGATTTCTCAAGCAGTAATTGTTGTCCCGAGATTTGTAGCTTCCAGTTATGTAATAGCATGCTATGTTCTCCAGGTTTCTCAGCATTGGGACCTGATACAGAGAGAATTCGGCGTAAAAAAAAAACATCCGAAGTTCAGCTGAATGTTTCGTTTTTTTTTTTTACCTGGCTGCAGAGCTGATCAGCCATGAAGAAATCTAGCATGACAACCTTGTACATAGGAGATAAAACAATGTTCCGTAGAACGGATAACAACTGATATCGGCTTGGCTTGTAGATGATGTTGAAGGGACACACAAGAATGGTTGCAAAAGCCTGTTAAACAAGAAGAAATCAGTTCTCTCTGCTAGTGATGCAAGGAAGAAGAGTTTATGATTTATTTACCAGTAGAAGTATTCCGGGAATGTCTTGGATTAGCGAAGAAGAATACCCTTTAGCTACCAGAAACAAATGAAGGAAAAGTGCACCGACTACAACAGTCATTGAGATGGCGCAGATCAAGAAAATGTCTTGATATTTAAGCTCCTTTGTTGGGGAAACTTCAAATATGAAGCTGTAGTTTATCCTCGTTTTCCTCCACATGAAAATGTTGCATCCGTAGAGGAAAAAATGGAGAAACGGCAGACTAAACAAGCTGCGACATCATAAGTAGAGTCGAATCAGAACGAGAGAGTATTGTGAAATCACAGCTCCGTAAGACTTGCCTGAGGACAGGATATACAGTGTCCATGTACATATGGTCTGAATTCGATCTATAAATCCCCGTCAAATGAGCCATGATGACGTATCCGACGAAAAAAGCCAGGAAGCACCCGGTGAACAACCCTGTTTCGGGGACTAAACATCAGTTCTAAATACCACCTACATGATTTCAATCTAACTCACCTGTGAAGAAGGTGACCGCATGAGATTCTTTCCGTTGAGTTGGCCGGAGGTACTTCATTGCTGCTCTTTTATCATCCTGAGCAAAATGTTTAACAAAGAGTTCCTCTACTTCATCAGCCAGCTTGAGTATCTGAGAAAAAAAGATCGAATTCATTTGATACAAAAACAACATCGAGGAGCGCTTGAATAAGATATCGGATCCACCTTATCCGAGCTGTTGAAGTAAGAGCTCTCCACCACTTTTAAATAAATGGGAAGGACTTGTTTGTTGGTCACCTGAAAGGTATAACAGAGTGTTGGCTCATGGTAAAGCATTTGGTGAATTATTATAAACTTGTGCGTCTCACTTTATCGAACTTCTTCAGAATCTTCACAAAAGCAAGTAAGTTCAAGCTCCTGGTGAACCAATAATCACATGGGCATAGTTAGAAATCAGGAACTACCTGTTTGCAGGCTGCAGCAACATGAATGAGATTCGAATTACCGATATGTTTTCAGGTATGACAGCCCTTTATAGAGCTCGATAAAGGCTCCCCTGATCATTTTTTCTGCATGGTGCAGCTTCTTCCTGTTGATGTGAAGCCTGTTTCCGACTTTCTTGGAGGGCTGGTTCACCAGATCATCCCAAAGCAAGTAAGTGATTGCTGAGAATGTTCTTGTTGGAGTTGTGAGAGGAATATGAACTCTCAAGTTCTTCCCTTGACAATTTATTATTGTCCCCGAGAGAGAGTTCATTCTCCTCAGTGATCTAGATCCGGGAGAATTCCTACTGTCCGATTCGTCCACAACTGAATCGGCTGAATCTCTGATCGACTCTTCATCTATCATCACCAAAGAGGAGAAACAATTTTTTTTTTTTTTTGTTCTGTCATTCATTCAAAACCATGTGGAAAGGATTTCTAACAACATCATCATACCACATGATATGGTGCCTGAAATGGAGACATCCTCAGCTTGCTTCTGCTTCTGGTTCAAGGCCGTCTTCAGTTCGACGAGAATCTCCAACTGTTTCTTCATGGAGTCTCCCCTCTCGACGAACTCCTTCTCTTTCGTTCTGTAAAATTTGTTGACTTTATTGAGCTGTTCGTCCAGGCAGGAGAAGAACTCAGCTGCTGAATCAGTGTCAGAAAACTGTTCAAGCACCTCCGTTTCATACAAGTCCCCTCGACTATCCGAAGGCGAAAGCTTTCGATGAACCTGCACAACGACGGAAACATTGGCATTTCCCAGAAGAAAGAAGAGAACAAATCAAATCATCTCACTACCTGAATCGTCCTCGGCTTGTTATCATGATCAAGAGAAGTGCATTTCCTGAACCATGAGGCCAAAACAGAGGTGACTCCATTTTTTCCTTCTCCTTCCCCTTCTCCGTCGCTAACGATGTGAATTTTTTTGATGTCCCTCTTCAGCTGAACGTAATCGACGAAAGCTTCCTTCCATTCCGGGACGAGTTGAGCTTCGAACTGCTTAGAGAATTTCACCATCTCACTGTGAAATGGAGAGAGTCGTCTGTGTTTGTGGATGAAGAACTGAGTGGTGAGTCCACAAGTTTATTTATTATGGGGAAGATTGGAGGGAATCATGTACTGATTCTCGACAGCACATTCTGTTTATGCAAAATATTTTGATTCTTCGCCGGAGTTCTGGCCGGAATCCGGCGACGATGTTACTTATTATAATACTTATTTCTTTTTAATCCCACATCGGTAATGATAAGAACATCAATAATGGTATTAATACGCACAAGTTATTATTTGTGTTGATGCATGCTGTGTGTGTTAAAACAAAAGTACTTCTTTCTTGCTTTATTTAATGTTGTCGCGAGGCACATTTTTCACAACAAATGATGGCATGACTTGGAAAACCAATCATCAACGTAAAGTGAGAAAAAAATGGTTGAAATAATTTATTTTAAAAAGTAGAGTGTGTAAAAAGTGATTTTTTCAGGATTAAAAAATAATAATGATAATTTTGAAGTTCTTTTTTGTGGTTCAAGGATGAATAATAAATAGTTGAGTATTAAAAAATTAGGTAGATAAAGATAAGTGAGATTATAAGCCACGAATTTTTGATTTGCATAAGGAAGAGAATCAATCAACACATGAGGCAAAGATTGGATTTACGATTAGAGGAAAGAATATCACTTGGGAATCGATTCCCATGCATATATAGAGAACTCAAAAAACACATTCTCATTACTCGTCATTCAGCATATAATATACTTTCCCAAAATTCTCTTCGTTTGCAAATTCGAAAAAAAAAATAAAGGGTTTTTTTGGCATTTTATATCCCATTTCTTTTCGATTTTTGTAAACATTATCAATTTTCTTTCATAATTTCAAATATATACCCATTTTGTTTCAAAAATTAGCAATTTATGCCCAACGCCGTTAAATGACGCAATTTATACCCATTCTATTTCATTTTTTGGCAAAATATACCCAAATTAATGGTCATCAGACGGATAATGACGTCATCAAACAGACTTAGTTATATTTTGCCACAAAATGAAATATAAGGAGTATAAATTGCAATTATGAGAGAAGAAGAGTATTTTTTACAAAAATCGAAAAAAAATAGATATAAATTTCAATAAAACCAAAAAATAAATATTTTTAAAAACTTTGGGCCGTATTTGGATTGGCGTGTAAATATAGTCCAATAGTATTATTTTAATGAGCCCAATAGATAAGAATGGGCACGTGGCACGTGGGTTGATGGGCCCCACTTCCCGTCCTGTCCCGTAAGACTAAATAAAAGAAGAAGGATGACAGACGCCAATTGGAAATTGGTGGGTTCTTTCTTTCCGGTGAATAATTCCGTAGGGCTCAACGGTCGGGTCGCATTCTTCCGATCTGTAATTCCGTAACGGCTTCTTGTTAGTTTGTAAGTACAAGGAATATAGGCATTGATTGATGAGGCCGTCTCCTCTTCTCCCTTTATTCGCTGCTTCACGCCCTTCTCCCCAAGTCTCTTCTAGTAGTCCCGCGATGCCACCGTCGCCGGCAATGCTGATCGGATCGGAAAATGATCTGGGCATGGCTGCGACTAGGATTCTCGTGCCTAGATCCATTGACGAGGAGAAGGGAGCTGAAATTCGGCCCTTCATTTCGAGATCACTCAGTTTCACGGAATCCGTACCCACGGCTGCGGAGACCAAGATTTCGAAGAAGAGGAGGAAGCGAAGTAGCGATCTTATCGGTCTTTCGCCCTCCGGCGGCGGTCACTCTTTTCGGGAGGATGTCAGCAGAGCTGTCTCTGATACTTATTTGATCACACGGCTGAGTTTGGAGTTGCTGCGTTATCTGGGGTAAAATGCTTGCTTGTATTGCTAATGGCTATATGAATTTGGTTAGCTTATGCCTGGAACGTGGTTGGCTAGAGAAGTTTGAAAAAATTTTATATCCGCATTCTTGAACTACTGATTGAATGTTTTTGACGGAGTTATGCTGCTATTGGAATTACAACTCTTCAGGGTAGGTTACAGATGGATTGCCAGATTTCTTGCCCTGGGTTGTTATTCTGTCTTCCTTTTTCCGGGTTTTGTTCATGGTGTGTTCATCTAAAACATTGACTGGTTCTTAATTTTTTTTTTAGAAAGCGGTTATATGTGCGTTTACTTCCATTCCTGCAGTTGGATATCATTACTTCTTTTGTAGCCAAATACGTAGAGGCATTGTATACGGAGATCAGCCTAGAAACAGGTGAGCATTAACTGGAAAATCTTCAGAGCTGCCATGTGATGTGCTGTTTGATGATATCTGGTTTCTTTTTTTTTTCCAGACTTGATCTTTATTTACCGAGAAATAACTCCAAACCGAAGCCGGTTGTTGCATTTGTAACAGGTGGAGCCTGGATCATTGGGTATGTTATTTGCCCCTAAAATTTCTTATGGTTTCCGTTATACATCATGTTGTTCTGAAATATTCTCCTGATGCAGATATAAAGCATGGGGATCCCTTCTGGGTCTTCAGTTAATGGAAAGAGATGTAATAGTAGCTTGCATAGATTACAGGTAGAGTAAATTTTCTTCGTCTTCTCGTTTTGCTAACAAAAAACAATGTAGTAAGTAACGGCCAAGATGTTTTTTTTTTTTTTT
>KE526764.1:0-14673 GCA_000441915.1 Genlisea aurea | reverse complement strand
AAATTTGTAAGATATAATGGGCCGGACTTTTATTCGGCCCAATTAATTTGTAAGCCCAGCCCATTACAGCCCATCCTTTTGAGGCCTCCGACATCAATTAATTAAAAAATCTATCTCTCTGCCAAAATTTTTACTGCCCATCATTTTTTATCGCGAATATTTATGTTATTTGAATTTGAAAAAAAAAATGAAAAATATATATATATAATATATTTTTTTATATATATATTTTTTCCGGTGGAAAAAGACAATGTTGACGAAAATCCCCCATGACCTCATTAAAATATATTTTTTAAACAAAAAATAATAATAATTCAAGTTTTTTAACTATATTTTAGCGATAAAAAAAATTCGATAAACATCATTTTAAAAAAAAAAAAAATTAAAATAAAATTTGCGCCTATTTTTTCCATCAAATCTAAATGTTTTATTACATATATTAATCTTGTCTGGGTTGGGACATCAACTTTTGGTAGTTCATCATATGAGGCCGGCAAATGAGACATAACTTATTTAGGGGGGATTTCTTGATGACCCACTAATAATAGAGTCTGCTATTATTTATTTATTATTATATTATTATAAGAAATAATATTGTGGTGTGTGACATAACAAACCAAAACAATTAATTATCCAGACTTATTATTATTGTTTCAATAATAATCTAATCTAATCTACCCAATTAAACTTGATAATTATGATATCCCAATGTGCATTAGTCAGAATCCCGATCCTTAATAAGGTTGAATAGTGTGAAGTGTTGACGTAATTTTGACCCTATTTAAAATAAATTAACCCAAAATTGTAAGATTGTTAAATTTAAGGAAATATATATATAATATAAATAATGAGGTATTATATATTTTAAACTTACAATATAGTAGGGAGAATTTGTATTACCTTTTTGGTAGAGATTTGAATTAAACAATATAGTAGGGAATGAATAATGTAATTAAAATTGCGAAGATTGGGACCACGAGGGCAAAGTGGTCCACACGTAAAATTTAATTGTCCCCCCCATAAGTAATGACTAGTACGTAACGATGAGGAATAATAATGTAATGTTTTAAATGAATGATCACGTATGATATTAATAGTTCCAAATTGAATAAAATCCAGCTTAAACAGTACTATATAATAGTAAAATGATATCTATATATATATATTAAGGGTGTAAAATACCCACATTTTTACAAAATTTATTTTGGGTTTTGGATTTTTTTAATAAAAAACCTACAAAAAAATTCAAAATTTATGGGTTTTTTTATATAATACAAATTTCAAATTTTTTTTAGTTATATTCTAAATTTTCTATAATAATGACATAATGGTCGTATTCAATATTGGATATGAAATGAAAAAAAAAAATTTTTAATAACAAAAATATAAAATTAAAAATATATTGAATAAAAAATATATTTTTTTATAAAATATAAAATATAATTATATAATATATTTAATAAAAAATTCGAAAAACCCAAATTTAAGTAATTGAATGCAATTGGATTTTTTAAAAAAAATCCGAAAAACTCAAACTCAACAAACCCGACCATTTCCTAAAATATAAAAGTATATTAATATATTTTTATGTTTTAAATGTTAGAGAAAATAAAAATAAAATCATTTTTGTAATTCTTAAAATCTGTTGAAATTGACCAAACAGTCCTTTTCCTGGTTTTACGGTCTGCATCTCGCAGCTACTTTAAATAAATAAACAAACCCCTGTCATAGGTTTAGTGACTAAATCAAATTTAAATTTTTTTCAAAAAAAAAAAATAAATTTAAATTTTAAAAAAAATGAAACAATTATTTTGATGTTGAAAATGAAATTTAAAAATATATGATATTTAGCTAAATAATTTGAGTATTATAATCATCCATCACATTCATCAATATTTTAATCGTTATAGGTTTTTTCTGAACACTATATGGTAAAAATTTAAATAATACTAAAAAAGCACCATTCATTTTCAAATTTCATCATATTTTATCTCCGAAAAAAATAAATAAATAAATAAATAAACATTAGAAAAATAACTGAAATAACGAATCGGCGTGGGGAACACGCGCGGGGTAAGGCGAGTATGCATCTGAAGCGGGAGAAGTAAAAAACCCTAGAAATGAAAAAGTAGAAAAAAGGGCAGTGGGGGAGAAGAAGGAGAGAGAGAAGTTAAAAAACACATTCCACACAACTCACAAGGAGAAGGTTTTGAGGGGTGGGCAGGCAGGGGGGCTGCTTTGCTTCTTCTACTTCTTCTTCTTCTTCTTCTTCTTCCTTTTTTATTTTTTTTATTTTTAATGTTGCAGAGAAGTGAAGGCAAATGGGTACCATATCTTCTTCTTCTTCCGGAGCAGCAGGAATCTGGGGTTTTCTGTTCGCCATTTGAGAGCTTTTTCTGGGGTGCTGCATTTTGGAGGTGTGGAAGAGTTGGGTGCTCGTTGGGTTGATTTTTGTTTCTGTGGGGTTTGTTTGTTTGTTTGTTTTCTGTTGTGTTTCTTTTGGGGGGAGGGGGAAGGGGGGGGATTTTGTTGTGTTTTTCAGATGAAGGGGATGCCCTTGCCCTTTGATTTTGAGGGGAAAGGGGTTTTGGACCTGGAATTGATTGTGAAGAATCGAGCGTTTTTTGGGGATACCGGCGCCGGAAATTGCTTCTTCAACGGCGGATTTATCGAGCCCACATCTGTTCTGGATTCTGCAATTACTCCGACGAGGCCCACTTCTTCTTCCCTGACGCTGTCGTCGTCTCTCGGCGCCGCGGGAGGGGCGGCTTCCACCGACACGGCGGGGGGCGGCGTGGCGGGGTTTTCGGACGCCAACCCCTTCGCGACGGCGACCAGCTCGAATGTCGGAGGAATCGACTCCATTCCCTCCTCGTACCTCGACGCCGTCTCCGCGGATGCCGGAGTGGTGAACCCGGCGAAATTCGACTGGGAAGCCGGCGGCGTCCTGTCCGACTCCGACCACTCCATCCTCCGGTGGGTCATGGGCGACGTCGAAGAGGACCCCTCCGCGAATTTGAACAGGACTCTCCAAATCCCCGTGCCGGAGTTCGATTTCGCCGCCGTGGACGATAAAGAAGGCTTCGACAATGCCGGCTTCATGCTGACGCTTCCGGCCTTCCCCGGCAACAACAGCCGCAGATCCGGCTGCGATAAGATCGGATTCAATCCCGGATCCGCCGTCGCCTTCAACCACCACCCACCGGACTTGGATTCCTTCTTCGCCCCTCAGCCCAAGCGGCAGATTCTCCTCCACCACCAGGAATTTCCGAACGAGCTCCTTCCTCAGAAGAGGCCGCCGCAGCCGCTGTCCCAAGACCACTGCGACCACCACCACCACCATTACCAGCAGGCCGTAGTCGTCGACCACCTCTACAAGGCGGCGGAGCTGGTTCAGACGGGGAACTCCATACTCGCGCACGAGATATTGGCGCGGCTCAATCATCACCTCTCGCCCGTCGGGAGGCCCTTCCACAGAGCTGCTTTTCACTGCAAGGAGGCACTCCAACAGTTGCTCCGAAACGGCGACGCCCCTCATCCTCCTCCGCCGTCGCCCTTCGGCCTCGTCTTCAAGGTCGGAGCCTACAAGCTCTTCTCCGAGATCTCTCCCGTCGTCCAGTTCGCCAACTTCACCGCCAACCAGGCCGTCCTCGAAGCAGTCGACGGATTCGACGCCATCCACATTGTCGATTTCGACATTGGATATGGCGTGCAGTGGGCTTCCCTCATGCAGGAGATCGGACTCAGAGGCGGTTCTTCCACCCCGTCGGTCAAGATCACGGCTTTCATCTCCCCGGGGACCCACGATCAGCTCGAGCTCGGACTGATCCGAGAGAACTTGATCCACTTCGCGTCCGAGGTCAACATCCCGTTCGAGTTTCAGGCGATCGGGATCGACTCGTTGGGCTCCTCCGGCCCCTGGCTGCTGCCGGAGAGCAAAGCGGAGGACGAGGGAGTGGCGGTGAACCTCCCCTTCGGCTCCCTGCCCTCATCCATGCCGTCGATCCTGAGCTTCCTGAAGCGGCTGTCCCCGAGGATCGTCGTCTCCGTCGAGACCGGATGCGACAGGACGGACCTCTCCTTCGCGGACCACGTCGTCCACGTCCTCCAGTCGCACTCCGACCTGCTCGAGTCCCTCGACGCCGTCAACCTCCACATGAACAACGACGCCCTGCAGAAGATCGAGAGGTTCCTCCTGAAACCCGCCATCGAGAGGGCCGTGGCGGCCCGTTTCCGATCCCCGGACAAGGCGCAGCAGCACTGGAAGTCCCTCCTGCTGTCCTGCGGCTTCTCTCCAGTCATGTTCAGCAGCTTGACGGAATCCCAGGCGGAATGCGTCGTCAAGAGGAGTCCGGTTCGAGGTTTCCGGGTGGAGAAGAGCCAGTCCTCGCTCCTTCTCTGCTGGCAGAAGAAGGAACTCCTCTCCGTATCGGCTTGGAGGTGCTGCTAAAGGGGGGTGTGGCTGGCTTTTGATTCTGCTTCTTCTTTTATCCTGTGTACGTAATTCCTGTGTGTTCGTGACTCTTCCTATCTAGCTACTAGAAACCATGGAATCGAATCGAATCAAGACGGTATCTTTAGAAGAACTAAACTCCGTAGAGAGGCAGGAACGTTTTAACAAAAGAGTAAGCCAACGCACCCGTGAAGATGTAGCTATCCGTCCTGTCGAGTACTCCACCTGGTTGGTTAACAGAAAAGCATTACAGCGTATGTAATAATATGAAATTCATCTGTTGTTCTCACCGTGTCCGGGAATGAGCGAGCCGGAGTCCTTCACGCCGGCGTCGCGCTTGATCACGGACTCGATCAGGTCCCCGAAGAGGGATCCGAAGAAATTCAGAAACCCGAAAGTTACGCAGCTGTGAAAACGGTTTCCCGTCAATCATCGAAACATGGATAGAACTAACTGACTTAACTGAGACCGTCACCTGAGAATGGAAGAAGGCCAGCAGAGGATGTTTCTGAGCAAGAATGAGGTCGCGATGCAGCTGCTTAATCCGGCGACGACTCCTTCCCACGTCTTTTTCGGGCTCACCGCAGTGAGCTGCGTGCGGCCGAAGACCTACATTCCATTCCGGGTACCACTCTCCAGGGTGACGATATGTAATGCATTCGTTTGAATGTGAGATATTATCGGCTTGAGATCGTACCTTTCCACCGATGAAGGCGAATGTATCGGCGGCTATGATGCTGCAGATCGACGTCAAAGTGGCAGCGAGACCGACATTCCACGTGGTCTGGCCGCCGAGAAGAATAGGCCAAGATGATGCTAGTCCTGTGATCATGGAATCGGCTTGTGTACGGTAACGAAGGGTAAACGAAACACAATGAATCTTACTGTTGTGTCGAAGCGGAGCTGCCAAACTGCATCGTAGCTTAACCCAGAAACAGGGGAGAAACCCACAGTAGAGCAATCCGAACATGGAACTGCTGAGCTGCGAAAAACGAGGATTCTCGCCCCGCTGCAGCACGAGAACCGTGGCGAGAAAGAAAGATGCGAATGTGACCGAGACGTCGATATTGCCCGAGTATCTGACAGAAACTACAAACGATCAGCATCATACGAAAGCGATATAGATTTGAATTGAATATGATTGGACTTACAGCGTGAGAATAGGCATGAGACAACAGATAACGGAGCAAGCTCTTGATACGAATCGAGGAGGAGGAGTCATCCCGGAAGCGATTCCGCGGCTTCCCACCAGCTCGAAGTACTCCGTGGCGGCTATGAAAACTGCTGCGGCGAGGGCAAGAGTGAAGATCCATCCACCGGCTAAGACCACAACTCCGACAGAAACTCCGATTCCCAGACCGGAAACAATCCTTTCCTGCAACTGATTCGTCGATGATAGAGCGCCATTGTTAACTTCCTACACCAACACAGCTCATAACAGACGGAGACGGTGGAAAAATATAAGTGCGTTGACGCCATGAAAATTCAGTTCTATGTATCGCTAACATCATCATCCAGAAAATGAAACCCTAAAATTTTGAATCGTAAAAAAAAAAAAACAAAAAACAAAGATAAAGCATTTACCTCTTCAATATCACTAATCCTGTGCGGCTCGCCGGAATTCGAAGCACAGATCACCCGCAGGCGGCTCTTCACCGAACCATCACCGACAACTCCGAATCTTGCATAACTGAAATTCGAACCCAATTGAAACCTATATTCTCGAAAATTATGTTCGGCCTTTCGTTTCGACGTGGTCGGCCAACGGCGTAAACCAGAATCAAAGCGGCGGCACGAGCAGCAGGAATTGAGACGGACCGGAAGCAAAGCGATCGCTCGGAGCTCCATCCGGTGGGGATTCCTAGAAAAACAACGTCGGAGGGAAAATTCGCCGGAGAAATCTCCCCTGATGCGATTTGGAGTGTTTCTTTTTCACCGATTCTAAAACGATCCCATTTTCTAGTTTTCTACCGGCGAAATATTAAATTAATTTAATTTAAAATCATCATACATTTAAATAATAGTCACATGAAAAAATTTTCATATATAAAAATGACACCTACTAAGTAGTAGTAAGTACTAAAGATTAAGTAACATAAATCAACTACAAAATGAATGCAGTCGAAAATGAGAAAACAAGCAAAAGAAGTTTAAGAGAATCTCAAAAACAAGAAAAAAACCCAAATCAAACTGCTAGAGATGGATGATTGATTGATTTATTTCCTCATGCCCTCTTCTTAAGGATGTAACCCAACAAAATACCTATCAAGCCGACAGCCACGAGATAAACGAACGGGATGCCGCCGCTTTTATTCCCCCGGCGTCTCAACGTCTCCTGCAACGGCATTCGAGAGACCTTCATACGAAAGAAACCCCGCAAAAAAGGGCGATGGATGACGACGATTTTCAAGGGCGTTTAAAGAAGACGACTTACGATTTCTTGCTCGAGCTTGTTGTTCAGTTTAATAACGGACTGCTTCTCCTCTGTAAGCTTCGAAACCAATGACTTTACCTGCACACCACATGTATTATTATGTAATGTGATCAGCCGCCCATACATGGCTATGTCTACAGACGAGGTGTTATTCGACCTCAGGAGTGTGTTCGCTGCGATCGGCTGGTACTCTGGTGATCTGCAACGAAAGAAGACGAGGGAAATGAGACTGAAGAAATTTGGTGAAAAAGGCCCATTTACCCCACCCACGTTAAGATCAGGATTATGATTAACGACGCCATTGTCGGAGACCGAGGTCCGAGGTGAGTAACCTTCCTCCGACCCTTCATGGACAGGAGACGGTGGCTGCGGAGGTTGAACGTAGAGAACTTTCAACTTGCACTCATCCACGTGTTTTCCGGACTCTTTACTGAACTGAAAAAACAAAAAAAAACACAAACATCGAGCAAACCTCGTATAAATGGCCCTTCTTGTTCTTAACATGTATAAAGTTTTACCATCTCTGTGGTGATGTCCTTTGCGGTTGATCCGGGGGAAGCAACGACGCATTGGAGGAGGAACTTGTCCTTGCATTGCAAGTCGGGAGGAGCTTCCTTTTGAGCTTGCATCGTCACTGGGGATGGAGAAATGGCAACTCACGAACAAGGGGGTTATGAAAAATCATCAACGGTGAAGTGAAAAAAAAATGGCATTCATTCATTACCTACGACATCGCATGTAGAGTGAGGAATCACGACTCCAGTGTTTGGTCTCACGCAGTACTTTTTGGGATTCGTTGTCTTCACCTGAAAGGAAATGCATAGACACAATGAGGAAGAGAGAAAAAAAAAAAAGGAAGCATTATCAGCGGGATTTTGTTCCACAAAGTTTCATTGTTTCAACATTTCGGTCACCGTAGAGAAAACCTAACCTCAATTGGAGGAACGGATTACAATCGTACCTTGAATGCAACATAACTATCGGATTTATTCGATAATTGCATGGAACATGAGATCTGTTTCTTCAATTCGACTGTAAAAATCGTAGAACCAAAGAAAAACAAACAAAATCAATAACAACCGGCGAATCTGTAGATCTGCGTATAAAAAACGAGAAAACGATAACGCATTTCGGAGGAGAAAATTACAAGGAAATTGAAGCTCCAGAGGTTCGATTTGGAGAAGCTCGCCGGTACTCATTTTCTCAGCCGATGATAACCGTCCGAAAAAATTGAAGGAGACGCCACCAGCGGAGGCGGACCGCGCAAACAGCCGCGAATGACAGATTCCGGCAACGATTCCGGAAGAAATCGACGGACTTTAAGAGATCTGGGTTTTCGAATTTCAGATGAACATTGTGTCTCGCCTTTCTCACGACGAATATGCTGCAATTCAATGTCACGCACCGAACTCCATTTTTGCCGAAACGAAAATTACGAAAAAATTAATTATATACTCAATTATTTTTTATTTTCTCCATTTTTTTAATTATAAATTTATTAAAAAAATATATATATCAATATATCGTTTTAAAATCGAATAAATTATGTTTCGTTTAAACTAACGAAATATAATTTTACGTTAAATTCTAAAATGGATTACAAATACATTCTTCAATAATATTTTCCAAACCTTCCTACTAATTCATTAAAACTTTACTCATTGCTTTGATGAAAGAAGATCTTATGTTCTTCGATACTGCTTCATATCTTCTGAGGGTAGGAGAAGATGGGATTCTTCTGATCATCTTCTCCTTTTCTCTCCCTATCGAAATCGGATCCGAAGCCGGCGTCGTCAAGCTCGTGCTCTTTCGCCTCCCGTTTCCGTCGTCCTGCAGAAACTGCATCCATCTTTCGACGTTTCCCTTGCCGCGTTCGATTCTGGTCTCTTCATCGTCGTCGTCATCATCATCTTCTTCTTCTTCTTCTTCCCTGCTGCTCATGTTGTTGTTCGGAGATGGATCCAGTACTGTAATCTTCGCGTCGTTCGAATGTCCCGCCGCCTTTTGCTGTTCTTCTTCTAAGAACTCCCGGAGCTCTTTGTGAGGAGTCGACTTGGCGACGATCTCGTCGACGGCAGTGGCACGGCTCCTGGTTCTGATGGGGGAGGAACCGTGGAACCTCGATCTTTTCCTCGTCGGGGGTTGTTGTTGTTGTTGTTGTTGTCCGATGATCCGTTTTTCGAGCTCGTCGCGTTGTTTGGATTTGGCGATGAGCTGCCGTTCCGCGGAATCGCAGAGCGCTCTCTGGGCTTCGAGTCTGGCCATCAGAGCACTTGCTGCTGCTTGGTTCAGCCTCATGTGTTCCTTGTAAACGACATTCCTGTGGATCGAGAGAAGAAATATATGATTCCGGGAAGCTCGATTATCTGTAAAAAAACGAAATGAAAACTCACTGGTGTGTCGCATCTCTGATCATCTTCTCCAGCATGACTCTGTAAGAGGATTGGGATTCGGCAAAAAGACGGCACTTTTCGGCCCGCTTCTTCTTCTTCATCAGAACGGCCTCCAATTCGTCGATGGAAACCTTCTCCTCTTCGCTCCTCCGCTGCAGCTCCTGCGCTTCGCGGTCGAGCTTCCGCATCTCCGCTCGCATTTTCGCTTCTTCGTCCCTGTGTTTCAAGGAATCTCTAGCCATGGCGATGGCCTGGTGCGGGTTGAGGGGGGATGATCGAGACGGATCCTCGTTTTCTTTGTCGGGTTGCTTCGTTCTCTTCTTGATGGCGAGGAGGATCGGCGTAGCTGATCTGGGACGAGGAGGAGCGTCGTCGATGAAATCGGCGTCTTCTTTTCTGCAGACGACGATGGCAGCCGGAGCCATGCCGATTTTTTTCCCTGCTTCGAGGAAACGCTGAGGGAAGGCGTGACAGTCGACCGTCTGCGAGGCGTGCAATTCTTGAGAGTCGGCTTCGGAGAACAGCCAGGCGAATGCCCTCTTCCTGAAATCGGAATTCGAGGAAGCGAAAATCGACAGGAACTGATTGACCGAAACTCCGATCTGAAAATCCCACCAGGGAATCATGAACTCCAGATTGCTGTTCTTTCTTCTGCAGACTTGCCACTGAAGAATTCTCAGATTACTCGGAACAGTCAATCCTCCTCCTGCAAGCCACAGTTTTCTTTCTCATAGATTTCACAGTAGTTGTGTAATTGAGTAATGAGGAACACGGTGGTGGCTTGCTTACTTGACCAAGGAAACCAATAATCGATTTCCCATGCCAGAGGCGAAGCCGAATCTGCGTGGAAATATAAAACGTTGCCGTACGGATCCACGCGAATGATTCTCGGATCGAATCCGGCATTGCTGGAGGAAGAAGAACACATCGAAAAATGATTCAAAGAAATTTGATGAATCAGAAAAACGTCCATCCGAGAAAAAAAAAAAGAAAAGCGTCATTACCCGAGATGATTGAGCTGTTTCCAGAGCAGATTGACGAAGATTTTAGGGTTACCGGTAAGTTTTTCCCCCCCATCGGAATCAATAATCGGAAACAGGTCATCCATTTCCTTTTTCCTCAAATCCTGCACAATCGACCTCCAAAACTAAATTAAACAAACCCTAACTCCTTCAAAAAAATAAAAATAAATACCACCTCCTGATGGGGCAATTCGTAGGGAACGAAGGTAAACGGCGGTCCGCGGCGGAAAGGTCCGATCGCCCGAGCTCGACATATCTTGGCGTAGGCTTCCGGATAACCGAGGCGTTCATCCACCGTCAATTCTTCCGTTCTGAAACCGAAATCGTTGGCGCTCGCCATCTGGTTTTGAAGGCGGAGATACCGATGGAAGTGTCGGCGATAACAACACAGTAATTTTTTTTATTTTTTTTCTCCAAACGGTCGACTCCCATTTTATTGATTTTGTTTTTTTATTTTTTAAATATTCTGAATAGGACAAGCGAAGTCTAACGGCTAGCTCGACTCAGACAGAGAGGCCCACCTAGATAATTCCCCCTTAATAATAATAAATAATATCCCATTTTAATATAAATAATAATATTTTTAAAATAAAATAAAATAAAATAAAATAATTGTGTAATATTAATAATAGATTTGGAAGAAAAAAACAGAATGAGAAAGTGATAAATTATCATAATGGAAGTCAGAGAATTTATTGGAGTAGAAATTTAGGTGGCGGAAATGTAAACATCACGACAAGATTTATTTATGATGGTGTAATAAGAAGAATTTAAAAATAATTTATTGGGGGAATAGTTATATCTAATGCCACTTTTATTAATTAACCTTATTGTTTTTTTTTTATTTGTAATTATCAATTGATTTATTAAAAATATTTTACTTATACATAATTTTATATTGGTATTAAATATTATTTAGTTAAATTTTAAATAGGTGTTTGACTGAGACGTTAGAATTTATTAACGACATGAAATATAATAACTTAGTTGATCTAGTTAATTATTAATGATTAAATTTAATATATAAGATATTTTTATTTTATTTAAATATCTATGTGATTAAAAATAATAATAATCAAACACTAACAATCAAAATTTATTTAAAAAAAATAATAATCATAAATCAGCAAGCGCAGGCTGAGGAGTGGATCCGATCCCAACCTGCAACCACTGCGAAGCTTCTCCTCCCCCTCCATGGCTATTCATCTCCTTAAAGCTTTCCAATTTCAACCTGCTGTCCGCTTCATCCTCCGCCGCCCGTACGACTCCGCCGTAGTTATCGCTACCGTTCACAGCCGCCGCATTCCTCGGCCCCTCAATCCTCAACTTCATCGCCGTACACAGCTCCAATCTCAACGGATCGTTCCGATCGCCGCCGCCGCCGCCCAAGTGAGCCCACATCGGTACGTTGAGATCCAACGCCTTACCGTTATTATTATTGTTGTTAGTCATCCCGCCGGAGAATTGAAGCCGGGAATTCTCCGGCATGTTGTTCGTGATCCAGTGGCAGCGTTTATGGCCGCCGAGTGCCCGTCCCGACGGGAAAACGCGGTGGCATATCGAGCACTCGTGCTTCTTCGTCTTGCCATTCCGCGGCGCCGTGGAAACGTACGCCCTCGCCGGAGTATACTCGCCGTTGTTGGTGATGACTTCGTCTTCTCCGGCGTTTTCATCCGTTTTGGAAGCGAAGCAGCCCTTGACCTTTTTATGGCTCGCCCGGTGACCGCCCAGTGCTTGATGGGAATTGAATACTTTCTTGCATGCTTTGCATTCAAATATCCCTTTCGCTTTAGGGCTGTCGTTAAAAGAACTAGGGTTCCGCCACCGCTCCTCCTCCCTGCTCGCCGACGCGCACGACTCCGCCGGAGAAGCCTCCATCACCGTGTTCGCGAGTCGCACCAGACATCTCGCCAACAAAATTTCGTCATCCTCTTCGCCGTCGGTATCGCAGTTCGAGTCGTTTAACGATCTCTTCCCCTTACGGCGACGATCGTCGTCGTCGTCGTCGGTCGAGACGAGCGATTCCGAACCCTCGTCGGAGATGCATTTCCCGTGATCGAGAAACGACTTCCACGACGAAAACTCCTTCCCGCAATTCTCGCAATTCCTGCAACTCTTCAACCGATTAGGGTTCGTCCTGAGTTGGTACATACTCCTGCTATTGTTTCCGGGGAGCTTCTCCTCTTCTTCCTCCTCCTCCTCGTCCCCCCAACTGTCGTCCACGCCGCCGCCGAGGATTTTGGCATCGTCTCCGATGCCGTGAGCTCGCATGTGGCCTCCGAGGGCCCTACCGCACATGAAACCCTTCTTGCATACCCTACAATAGTGCTTGAAATTCGTTTGTCGTTGTCGTTGGGGCGATTCCTCCATGAAAGGCGAAGCTCGATGTGTTGACGGTGGATGGTGAGAAGAAAATGGACTCCTCTCATTTTATCAACCATGGAAAAGGAAAAAAAAACGAGTGCGGTGAGGCCTTCTCTCTCTACCGTACGATGAGACAAGAGTACGAGGGAAGCAACGAACTCTTAACTATTTTTTTTTTTTGATTGAAAGATTCCGTACGGTTATTAATTACGTAATGTTGATTAATAATTAACCATTAATTACTATTTTATTTTATATATTTTAAAAATAAATAATTAGTTAAACATTCTAAAATATATGACGCGAGTTAGATCGGTCGATAATCAAGTTTTATTAGTTATATAAAAATAGAAACAAGTTTTTTTTTTTATTTAATGTAGGGCAAATTTGTCTTTTTATAAATGCTACGGTAAATTTCTCCCACGACTGAAAACGACTTTTGAGAAACTTGTGGTATTCATGTATCTCTATCCATTTCTATACATACAGCAAACATGTATCTATCTATCTATATATATTTATATTTTTTATTTTTTATTTTTTCTTTTTATGAATAAATGAGATGCGGACGTCGACCTCAAGGAACAACACAAAGCGCAGTTTGTTTCTTTCCTTTTGCCTCCTTTTTCTCGATTCTTCTGCAATTTCCGAGGCGGCCATCCATCTCCGATCGGAAATGGTCGATTCGCACGCGGTTTGCTGTATGTGCGGCGACGTCGGTTTCGCGGAGAAGTTGTTCCGGTGCTCCAGGTGCAGTCACCGATTTCAACACTCGTAAGCGTTTTTTCATCTTCTTTCTCGTTCTCTTTTCCTTGCGGTCTAATTTTCCGCGCGAATGCTTTTCTCTTTTTTTTCTTCGGAAGTAGTTTGTTGTTGTAATCGGAATTCAGTTTTGAATATCACGCTTCTGTGTGTATGCGCGTTGTCCTGAATCGGAGAGTTTGTTCGTTCCTGGAGGAGTTCCTTGATGAAACCCGTCCGTACAGTACAATGGAGGCGTTGAACAACTATCTGCGGTTGTGAGGAAGAAGAGGAGGAGGCGGAATTAGAAATTAATTGATTTATTTATTTATTTATTTTTTTCTCTGAACAGAAACTGTGTTTGCAGGTACTGCAGTAACAACTACAGTGAAGCATCAGAGCCGATTCAGGTGTGCAGCTGGTGCCAGCGCGAGGAGAAAAATCCGTCGACGACACCGAGGATTTTCTCGCCTTCTTCCGGTAAATCCAGCGATCTGAGATCGGCCTACTGCGGCGACAACATCAAGCAATCATCCTTTCCTAATCCTAACAGAGACGACACCTCCGGCAGCGGCTCCGCCGAGAAAATCACCGGAAAAACTCACTCCCCCCGCCCCACTACTCGCAGGTACAAGCTTCTGAAGGATGTAATGTGCTGATAGCGACGTGGGGGTGGGGGTGGGGGTACACCTACGGGCTAGCTAGTAGCTACGCCTCCTCCCCCACACACACGATAAATAGTAAATGAACCTCTTAATCGCCAACAAAATAAATAAATGACTAAAAAAAATAAAAATGCATCATCGTGAGACAAACCTTCACGCGACAAACGACGATATCATTACTATTTAAATATTAATTTAGAAACGTCAATGTTGTAAATTTTTTTAATTTTTTAATTTTTGGTTTAGTAGTAATAAAAAATTAATTGAGTGAGTATGAGTAAAAAAAACAATTGATCCGAACGGGAATCCGACCCGGAAGATGCAACGACGTCGTCGGGTCGGTAGAAGGCGAAATTCGGGTTGGGACCGTACAGCGCCTGGACGCCGGCGATGTCGTCGGGCTTCAATTCCACCTTCCTCTGCCTCGGTCTCAGGCTCGGATACATAATTGACTCCTTGGCGCCGCTGTGGCCGAGTCCCAAGACGTGCCCGATCTCGTGGGTCGCCACCGATTCTAAGTCCACTGCGTTCTCCTCCGCCGCTGTCGCCACGTCCACCGCCCACGCCTCCGCCGCGTCCAGGTGGAACCTGCCGCCAAATC